>BSBM01000877.1:7952500-8252500 GCA_027924585.1 Larix kaempferi | reverse complement strand
TACTTCTTCATCAAATTCAATTCCAACTGAACTCAGCTGGGTTGTGACTGTATTGAGTTCATTGAGATGATGAGCTACTGATGCGTTTTCCGTCATCTGCAGATTGAACAATCGCCTCATCAAATGAACTTTGTTAGAGGCTGATGGCTTCTCATACATACTGGAGAGAGCCGCCATAAGACCTGCTGTGGTCTTTTCCTTTGCTATGTTAAAAGCAACATTGCGAGATAACGTCAATCGGATAACTCTGAGGACTTGCCTGTCGAGAAGAGCCCAGTCTTCATCCTTCATGCTCTCTGGCTTCTCTTCTGCGAGAGGTTGATAAATCTTTTTCTGGTACAGATAATCTTCGATCTGCATTTTCCAAAAGCTGAAGTCCGTGCCATCGAACTTCTCAATTTTCATCTTTCCTTCATCTGTAGCCATTGCTCCCACTCGAATCTGACTTTCTCTGGATCGTTTCTCACAAATCTGGCTCTGATACCAGTTGTTGGGCAAATTACGCAGATTTCCCCTGCATCAAATTTGGGAGAACGAATTTAAAACAGAAAATCAAGACACGCAAGATTGATAATGGAGTTCGGCTAATTTAGCCTACGTCTCCGGGCTGCTGCAGATCTTTTATGAAAGGGGAAAATTACACAGTGTTTGCAAACACTCAGAGCATATGAATCAGGACTGCCTTCTCTATCTTTCTCTACTGCAGATAGTGGGTAGGTGGTTATCTCTATCTACTGCCAAGTGCTAAAGGGTGGGTGGCTGACCTGACCTGGATTCTCTCTCTATACAGCCAAGCTGTCGAAATATCGGGGTTTAAGCAAATTGATCCGATTTCGGGTCTCGTCTCCAGGGGAAAAGAAATTGCTGTTGAAAACACGGGGTTTGAGCGAATAGATCCAATTTCGGGGTCGATTCTATAGTGAAACAGCAAAGCTAGCCGAAATACGGGGATTGAGCCACTTATGGGGATGATAGATAGTTCATTCAAAGCCTATCAAGAGTGGTAAATTGAGTAACAAATCTGGGCGTCAAGTAGAACCTTACCTTCTATTTATTGCTGGCCTTACTTGCAACGAAGCTGGGTGCGGATGGAACTGAATGCGTGGATGCGGGCGGACTGATTCATATGCTCTGAGTGTTTGCAAACACTGTGTAATTTTCCCCTTTCATAAAAGATCTGCAGCAGCCCGGAGACGTAGGCTAAATTAGCCGAACTCCATTATCAATCTTGCGTGTCTTGATTTTCTGTTTTAAATTCGTTCTCCCAAATTTGATGCAGGGGAAATCTGCGTAATTTGCCCAACACTTGGTTTAACACAAAACTATTAGCATACAACATGTTTTAATAGTTCCCCACGGGCACTATATGTCCTCACATAGACATAATAATTGTAAGTTAAAGGTTTCAATACTTATCTTTGACTTTGGAAAATAACAAGGATGAAAGCTGGAAGTAGCTGCCAATGGCAGTGTGTATTAGTGGAACACATGAGATGCCAATGGCAGTGTGTATTAGTGAAACACATGATATGGAAAGATGAGAGATATATGGAAGACAGAAAAAACACCATTTATTAGAAACAATGTACTATAATTTTAGAGCTCCGAGATGGTGTGAAGCAAAGGGAGAATGGAAGATATATGCATTGAGAACCGGAACGTCTATTAAATTGTCTTGCACTATAAGTAATTTATTTCCGAAAAGTTATGATAAGGTAATTGTTCAAATCAAGTTAAGTTAAAAGACAGGGGATGCTCATTTCTATAGCACTTAATGGTATTCTTGACAATAAAATCGATTAATCTTGACTTTAAAAAACGCATTGTTTAAAATTTTCTTTTCGGCATTTCATATATCTCATGCGATCCTCACATTTATGAAGTATTGTTCGTCATTTCAAGGTTCTAGTTACATAGAACGTGCAGCGTGCCCAAACACTTATTAACGAAATTAAAGTTATGCTTAAAGTGATCGGAGATGGGAAATTAATGAGTCCATCTCCTTATGACAGAGCATGGCTGGCAAGGATCCCTGCCATTGATGGCTCTCGTCAACAGCAATTTCCTCAAACACTTGATTGGATTTTGAAATGCCAATTAAAAGATGGTTCATGGGGAACGAAGGATCACTTTCTTCTCTCTGAGCGTTTGCTTGCCACACTTTCTTGCGTGCTCGAGCTCTCTAAATGGAATGTTAAGAATCTGCAAGTGCACTACGGTAAGAAGAGTATTGTAGTTCGAAAAATAATTCATAGATCCATTTTAAGTAGCAAAACTTTGTTCATCGGTAGAAGCAATGGAAGTAATTTGACAACATAAGCTATCCATTTTTGTGAATGGAAGTAATTTGAAGGCGAGGGGTTTGAAGCTGAGGATTGGAAGGATTGGATGTATAGGTGTAAAAGACAACTGCGACAGGATTGACGACCTATATATATGTTTTGCATCTTGTACAGTAAAGGGATATGTAAGGGTTATTCACATTTGTTATTAGTCCAATCTAAACATGGGGGAAACTAAGCCATGCCATCCAAATTCCATGACTCCGGTGTAAACCTTGGAGATAATTGATTCTGAATTAAGGTTTGTGCGTTGTGCAGAACAAATGGACTTTATAGTATTATATGTTTATGTCAGAGGAAGATGGTGCAAAGTTCCTTTGGAATACAATAGGTATTGTTTCTTTTCCTTACATATAAGCAACGAAAATCAGTAGAATGTGGGATATTGTGTAGGTGCATTTCCATCATGGATCAATAATAACCAATCAAGAAGAATACTTGGAAGGGCACTACGGCTCTAGTATACTTGGAAAAATCTGACAAAATAGCAGCGGATGGCGTTCAAAATTTGAAAAGAAATAACACAAAGTTTGAAGGTGAATAACAAACTTACTCTGAGAGAAAAAGAGTGTGGAGAACGAGAACCTGCAAACAACAGTAACCAACAAAGATATCAATACAGTTCTCACAATTTTTATATGTAATTAAAAATAAAGTAAAACATAAGGAAATTGAAAGATATCAATATAATTTGATTGATTTAATGGATATGAGTATTATCATAGGAAGGTTGTCACTTATTCTTTGGGATTTCCTCTGAAAGTATCGTTGAATTTGTGTTCCAGCAACCAAGCACCTAATTCGGTAAAGACAAAGAATGCGCTCGTTGTACTCCACATGCCTGGTGTAAAAGGAAGGATAAATGTACAAGCATCGCTTGGATTGGATTCCTTTATTGGCACCACCATTACCAGCCTCAATTCAAAATATGACTGCGTAAAATCAACTAATTTGCTGCGGTTAGCAAGGATAGTAAAATCCCCAACCACTGCATCGAATTCCTGATCAGGCCATTCAAAACAAGCTCTCCAAATCAGATTAGTTAAAAAAACACAGTTATGTTCGTGCATAAACGAAGGAACAATTTTGTTAACCACTGACCTTGGAGGAGAATTTTTGTATTATATCATCATAGTAAACCGACGATTATGATCTGTAACTGTAAGGAATGTATTCGTATGGAACACTGTATGAAACGTTTTTAACAACTGCGTCAAACATTTCAATTACAAAACCTGGCTTATGGGAGACTACTACCTAGTCGCCGGATGCATTTTTGTGTGTCCGGACGAACTTGATGAATCCGTCTTTAAGAGGACCCGTTATTCTCATCTTATTGTTGGTAACTGTAGGCATTTCCCAGCCACGCGGTTTGTTTGTTAATCCTCCAGGCCAAGTCATGTTTTCAAGCTGATCGTCCCGTAAAGAATTAGAAATCCCAATTCCTTTTCTCCAGTACCCAACTATGCTGTAGCCTTTGCCTATGACGTTGAGTATTTCATATGTAGCTCCTGCAGTCTCCCCTTCAATCACCTGCAGTTTCCCACTTAAACCTCTGAAATTGGAGTTCCCTAGCAGTTGTAGCATTTGTTCCCCTTGTTGGAAAACTGGAAGATTCCATAACTGTGTATTGAACGCCACATTGGTGTTATCTGACGATGGTGAGAAATTAACGCCAATTAACTTATAAATACAGCTTTATGAAAAGTTTGGAGAGCCCGAGCAATCATATGAACCGCATCGTAGGCATAGTTACCATATATGTTGAACTCTGCCCTCTTTGCTTCCTTGGGATTCTCCACTATGAATCGTGGCTTCCACCTATGACCAAAATCAAGAGATTGATTGGAGATTGGCATATAAGTTTTGGTTCCCAGAATGCCTTGCATGGAAGCGATGCTCGATTCGTTCAAGTCGTCCAGACGGACGCTAAATCCCTCTGTAATAATCCATTTTCTGAGCTTCTGAGAAGAGAATATCCATGTGAACGAAGAAAACTCTGCTTTGATTGTCCTTCAGCTCGAAAATCTTCGCTCTTGCGGCATTGCTATTAAGATTCGTTGGATAGGCTAATTTGTAAGCGATTGCGCATCCTACGTTACTAAGAGATTCCGTCAGGAAGGGAAACACGTCGGTGTCATAATCGTTGTTAGCGTAGATTCAACAAGCATTGCAATGGCATCGGCCTGGACAACATCACTATGCAGAAAACAAATGAAATATGGGTAGCACTATGCAGACAACAAAGGATCTATTACAGAGAATGATACCATTGGTACCTTTGAAGCATTACAAAAAATTAATGTTTCTGTGATATGTGTCATGATTTGTCAAATTTTGGAATTTTTTTTTTTAAATAATTTTTAAATTAAAAAATCTAAACCCTCTAGGGATTTATGTCAAATCCTAAGTGTACTTAACTAGAGAAAATAGATTTTGTTTTTAGAAAAAATAGAAAATATAATTTTAAATTTTCAGAAATTCAAATTAATAACTATTTTTTTACAAACATTACAAAACATAACAAAAACAACCTAAAAATTATAAATTAATACCAAGTCAAAGAGTTTGACTTTTAAGAAAAGTATATCCCTGCCTTGACAGGGAATAACAATTCCTAGTATTCAATGAATAAACATCGAAAAACATAAAATATAAATCAACAACTAATTGCTAAGATTAATCTGTAACTTAAATATAAATCACTGGAAGACTAAGCGATGAGCGATGCATTCATACTAAGCAATAAATAAATAATTCTAACTTGCATTAACATGAAAACAAAACATCCATCTTATCGCTTGGAAAATTGAAGAAGAATCTGCAACATTCTGTATTAAAAATCACTTCTAGGGACTACATCATACTTCCTTTTTCACCCAATTCATGCAATAATGTACAAAATAAAAGATAAAACGATTTCCTGCACCCCTCCTCTTTCGTATTTGTAAAAAATATCTTATATAGTTTCCAGTCGAGGGATAACTAAATTAGGTAAATAAAAAATTTTAATTGTCTGCTTCTTTTACAACATAACATACAAAAAATAAAAATAAACAAACAAAATTAAATTGTTCCATCGTGGAATTTCTTCTAATTTCTTCTACTGATCATGTAAGTCTTTAATTCTCGACACTTGATCATCTTACAACTTCTTGAATTGTACTTCATCATTCAGCATCCTTGGATCAATTTCTCTGTCAATGTCAAATGTCAACTCTGATCCTCTATGTGAATGCATTAGACCAGGTGGTCAGTTCAAGAGGTTAACAGTACAAGCAATCATTGTGGAGTTGTTGACATACCTTTGCTACCTATGTTATGGCTTCCTTGCCATCGAATCCCTGTCTTGCTCCATGATGATGATTTTCAACTTGATCAAATGTACATGTTTTAATTCATCAAGAACAGGCATACTAAATTTTTCCATGGAGACATCGGTGGAGTTCCAAATCCTAGTGCAATCTTTTTCGCGCTGTCAATTATATCATTTATTTCTGCCTGAGCCACTTCTCAAGCATTTTTCCATGCCCCGATCTTAGTTATTTCCTGCATCAACATTTTAATATCCCCAATTTTGACTTGATATGTATTTAATCAAAACTATGTAAAGCTCAAGGCCAATGCCCGAATAGTGATGACTATGCATGTATGATGTATATATTTTTATTTGGACGGTATGGTTGACTTGTCAAGATAACTTGAAATATATGTAAATATTATGTTGCATAAATAATAAAATGGTCCAATGGTTGTGTAAAGAGAACTAGAGGCGCTATGATTCCACTAGAAGGGAAGAGGAAAGGGGGCCTATGGGAGACTAAATCCTTTGCTGCCAACTGTCAACCTTAGAACTTAAATTCTGCCATGTGCTTTAAGTGAGCTGATTACCTCCTTTTGACTATTGAATCCAATCATTTAATGCATGTGTGAGGTTGGTCAGAAAAGTCACCTCATGCAATTATTGAAGTATGGGGTTGAATGCACTATTGTGACAGTTCTGTCAATTGTCATGAGTCCTTTCTTATATGGTCAGAAGCTATGTTAGTTGTCTTTTTACCATCATCTCATATCCCTTGGAGTCAACACTCTTTCTATCATTCTCTCATGTAGATCTACACTACGTAAAGCTCCCCATTGATGTTCATGACTATTACCAGACTGTATATAACCCATAAATTTGAATTTAGAGACAAAACTGCATATTTGAAGGGAAAAATAGATGGCTATTTATTTAATTTGATTACACTAACAATAATTATATAGGATTATTATTTCCTTTTATGCATGTTTAATTTCTATATATATTTCAAGGAAACTCGTTTGAATAATTATTTTATATTGTGAAAAAGATATCTTGTAATAATATGTTGTCATGTAAAAAACGTTTCTCATTCATTCACTATTTTACTTGATTTAGGTTAGGAATTAGTGAATTAGATCTTTTTTATACTTATTTGATTATTTGGCCATAGAATTAGGTATCAAATTAGATGATCCTCAGCTTTTCTCTTTCAAGCAACCATCCTACCATTTTTTCTACAACATGGAACATTGAAATTGTGTAGAAGTCCCAAGTTTAACAAGAGGAAAGAGTGAAGTATAATGGGTCAAAATTTTAGAATTTGATTACTTATACAAGTTTAGAGTTATAAGTCATACAAGTTAGATTTTTTTTCTAGTTCTAAAACAATAATTAAATAAGTGGTTTTAGTCAAACAACCATAGAAAAAATTCTATGAAAGTTTGAACAAGTTGAATTTGGTTCCCCACCTCTTAAAAGTCTTTTATTCAATGTTGGCGTAAACATTGAAAAAAATACATAATTTTATATTGAAATAATATGTAACCAAACAATGAACCCATTGACTTCATCAAGATTAATTAGGAAAAACTTTACTTAATTGAAAAGATAATTGGACATCATATATGGGGAGGCTTAATATCACGACCCAGTGCGGAGGCACTTGGTCACTCCTCACACCTTGGACAAGGTTTGTGTGAAAGCTTTCCTCAGATGGCCCAAGAAGATGGATTGCATAAGTTTGCAAGCACCCAACCTAGATTGGGAGCAAAGTGGTGGTGTGCCTTGATGGGAGTTTGGGGTGCGACAGACACAAGTGCGCCGCACGGGTGTGTTGTAGGAGATGTGCACGACAAATACCAAGGAATGGATAAGTGTTGTGGCTCAACGAGAGTAGTGGCCTAGCAAGTTGGTTGTGGTAGCATAGGTGGGAACACTCTGGGACCATGGGTGCACTTTGATGGTTGATGGGGCATGGTGACCAAGTCTTAGTGTGCGTGTGGAGCACCACACCAAGAGATGGGCGTGCACCCACACCCAAGATGCCCAAGGTATGATGACCTGGGCACAGGATGGGAACACTAGAGAGAGGCCATTGGCACGATTGGACGCGTGGAAGGACTTGGCGTGGTAGTCGAGTCAGCTGGAAGACGAATGTGTTTTCACTTCCATGGAGTAGTGGCTTGACATGTGGACTAGAGGATGGGGGAAAGCATGCAATGCGGAAGAGTGTTGTTGGTTGGGCAGGTGCGACCCATGGAGTGGTCGCACGCCTATATATAAGAGTGTGGATGGTTCAACCAAGAGGCAATAGATAAGGAGTCAAGAGAGGTGCGACCAAGGAAGCAAGAGGAAGTCTTGGGGCGTGTAAACTTGGGCACACACTGCAGGAAATATTTGGCCTGGGCGTGTTGTGGAAGGTGGACTGGTGTGACTTCTGTCTGCAGGTGACAGGAGCCTCAAGAGGTAGTCCTGTGGGTGCTTCATGGGGACAGTTCGTGTGAATTACAGTGCTGCATGCAGGCAGGATGTGGTGACAACATGAAGATTCGACTAAGGAAGAAGTTTGTTTTTGGGATTTGTATCTTGTGGTTTCTTCGGGAGATAGCCAAGTTGGGCACTCCCACAGGTTTACTTGGTCTGTGAACACCACCCTTTGATTGTATTGTTGTAACCATTGTAATATTTGCACTTATAAATATTTGAGGTGTTAGGATCGCTCGATGTGGGGAGCCGCCTCCATTGCATCTTTGGTTTCTCTTGTGTATGGAAGTAATGTGTTTTGAGTGTTATAATGTAACATAATTGAATATTTGGATAAGTAAGAGAAATGAGTTAGGTGTATTCCACAGGTAGGCGTAGTTTGCGGGTGCATTGGTTGGGCTAGTCTCACCCTTGACTTGACCTTGGGCAGTGTCACACGGGTGTCTGGGACAACAAAAATTTTAGGTTCTAGGATGTACCCGCAACACTTAACCTTATGTGATTTTATAGGTTTACTACTTAATCCATATTAACGTGAAAGTTATAGAAAAGAAAAAATGGATAAGAAATTTGTCCAATCATCACTCAAATAAATTTAAATTTAATTTTACAATTTATAAAAATTTAGTAATAGTTTACAAATCATAATGTAGAAATCAAGGTATAAATTTAAATCATTGTTAATTAATTTTTATGTAAAAATTGATAATTATTAGTCCCTGCCATAGGCAACTATTGTTTTCAGTTTTATTCATTATTTTCATGGAAGTACAATTAATATCTCAACATTTCTAAAGTGCAACTAAAGTTTTGGTTTATTTATTTATTTAATTTCTATATGATTTTTTTTCAAATCTGATTGTTGCCATACCATGAAAATTAAGATTAAAAGAATTGACTAAAAAATAAATTTCTTAACATGAATGCATGGAAACTTCCCTCAATGTAAGGAGGACAGATTTCCTATTTTTTAATGATTTCATTCATTTTTTTTTGTTTATTCCTTGCCAATAGGTTGCCTTCATCTAGGGGAAATTATTCTAATGTAAATCAATTTTTCCCTTTTTCCACAAGCTAAAAGCCAAGAAAGGATTAAGATCCTTGCTCTCTTCAAGAATTATTCTCGACACAAAGCAGTTCATCAAAGACCACAAGGGAAAACAACAAGAAGAGGAGGAAACAATGAATTTAGAATCGACGATGATGAAATGTTGAGAGTCATGTGAACCATAGACTTGTCTAATGATCAAGCTACTTCCTCCTCCATATTTGATCATCATGCTACCACATTCCACCATTGGATACCTAAAGAAACAAGCACATAAGTCCTTCAAAGACACCTATCATATCATGCATAGCTTTCGAGTGGAATCGATTCATGATCTACGAGGAGATGATGAGGATCCCCTGTTTGGATCTCTAGAATCGGGGTCGACCATGATAGCTAAGGGAAATGACATCGTATTATCCAGCAATTTACTCTACGAAGCAGGTAGCAATAACTGGACTATAGATTTTTTAAGATTTGTAATCTCATGTGTCAAGTTGGTTAGTTAGTTGAGTCAATGGTCCTAAGCTAGTTGAGTTAGTTGTTGACTAATACATTAGTTGACCCATGGTATTCATTGGCCCATAGTATTAGCCAGTTGTTTTGAGTCTATGTGAAACTATATATATGTGAGTTTAATAATGAGAAGGTAATGAATATGCCCTTTGTGTTTCCGCTCTATGTTCTATGTCTCTGCAAACTTTATCATGGTATCAGAGCTGATGACCTGATCATTAAATCTTGTTTTTGGGTAAGCCTTTTCAAAAACTGGAGACCACACACACATGACTGGAAGTTGCAACACGGGACGGAGACGAAACACTTGGGTCGCGACATTTTTTTTATTACCCACAATCCAGGGAAGTCGCACCATGATCCGGCGAAGGGTACCTCAAAAATCCCACTGAAAGGAGGCTGGCGCACCCTTCCTGAAGGGAATTTGTGCCAGGCGCACTCTGCTTGAAGGACATTTGCATTAGTGGCGCACCTTTCCTGAAGTAAATCCACACCAGCCGGCTCACCTTGCTAGAAGAAAAATTGCGTCGGTCTGCCTTTACTTAGAAAATTTTTGTCCGACGCACCTCGAAAGCACACTGTGTCTGAAGGAAATATGTGCTGGTCAACTTAATTGTTGTCATAATCCATGGCAATCCTGAACATGAAGCCGATCTCAGGTCCAATGTTGAATGGCAAGAATTATGAATTCTGGTCTATAACGATACGGACCTTTCTATAGCTCAACAAATGTTGGGATATGGTGGAAACAGAGTTCACGGAACCGACGACAGCTACTCTCCCTACAATGACTAATGCAAATAAGAAGGCCCTCGACGAAAGCAGAGATCGAAATCTCACTGCGAAGTGGTTGATTCAAAGTTGCATTGAGGATTCCATTTTCCTGCGGATTACTGGAGCTACGACCGCACATCAGGCATGTAATCTTCTCCAATATGCATACAAAGGTACAGATCGAGTTAAAACGGTAAGACTCCAAACCCTTTGACTCCAATTTTAAAGTCTTAAGATGAAGGAAACAGAGACCGTCGATAAGTTTATGACTAGGGTTTCTAGGATTGTCACGCAATTCCAAACCTATGGTGAATCCCTAGAGCAGAAGGCTATTGTTGAAAAGGTACTTAAATTCCTCACTAAGAAATTCTCTATGGTGGTTACTGCTATAGAAGAATCTAAGGATATGTCGACGTTTACTCTAGAAGAGTTAACAAGGTCGCTTTTGTCTCATGAAGCTAGACTCAGTTAGGAAGACGAGTCTTTGTCTCATGCATTTAGCACTCAGACTTCTTTCAACATAGGTCGAGGTCGAGGAGGCAGAGGACGAAGCAGAAGAGGAAGGAGTTCTAATTCCACATAGGATAGAACTTCCCATGAACACCATGAACACACAGATCACTGTGAGCATAGTCATAACCCTCAGAACCAGAGAGGAAGAGGAGGCAAGAGATGGACTAATATGTCTAATGTCCAGTGTAACTACTGTAAGAAATACGGCCACTATGAACGTGGCTGCAGAAAGAAGCAAGCAGATCAGAACAGTGGCAAAGAAAATGTCTCCAATGTTGAAGAACATTCGTCAGAATTCATGTTTATGTCATATCAAGCGACTGAAGAAGAACATCAATCAGATGTGTGGTTGCTAGACAGTGGATGCAACAATCATATGACATGTAACAAATCATTATTTTCTGATACGGATCCATCTGTTAATTCAAATATCAAACTGGTTGATCATTATCTCGTTCTAGCTCAAGGCAAAGGTATTGTTCCTATACTTACCAAACAAAATGAGAAGAAGTACATAAATGACGTATTCTATGTTCCAAATATTAAGGTCACTCTGATCAGTGTGGGTCAACTGATTTAGAATAAGTATGATGTTAGGGTCATTGATTCCTACTGTGTTGTTTATGATAAAGCTCCTAGTAGGAGACTCCTAGCCAAAGTAGAAATGACCAAGAATGGAATTTTCCCACTCAACCCGAGGAGTGCTATCCTATCACAGTCATATGCTCATACTATTTCCAGTCAAGACGAAACCTAGCTGTGGCATTGTAGGTATGGTCATCTACCCTTTCAAAGTCTCTCTCATCTGCAAAAACAATCCATGGTCAAAGGATTACCAGTCATGAATGAACAGTCAAGTTCTTGTGAAGACTGTATTTTAGGGAAACACCAAAGGGACAGCTTTCCCACTTCTACAAATAGAGCCAAAGAACACCTTGAACTAGTTCACACAGACCTATGTGGACCCATGCAAACCCAGTCTATAGGAGGAAGCCTGTATTTCCTAACATTTATTGATGACTATAGCAAGAAAGTATGGATTTACTTTCTCTGAAATAAGTCAGAAGCTTTCTCCAGATTCGAAGAGTTCAAAGCTTTGACTGAAAAGCAGTTAGGTAAACCACTCAGAATACTCAGATCAGACGGTGGAGGTGAGTATGTATCTCATGATTTTGCAAAGTTCTGTAAGCAGCATGGAATCCAACATCAGTACACCACCAGATACACTCCACGGCAGAATGGAGTTACAGAACGGAAGAATCGGACCATCATGAACATGGCCCGAAGTATGCTTTCATACAATAAGTTATCCGATGATTATTGGGCAGAAGCAGTTGCATGTTCAATATATCTACTGAGCAGGTCTTTCACAGTAACCGTCAAAGACAAGATACCTAAAGAAGCATGGAGTGGCACTCATATTAGTGTCTCACATCTCAGGATATTTGGATGTGTTGCATTCGCACACATACCTGATGAGTTAAGAAAGAAGTTGGACAAGAAGAGTGAAAGGTGTATTTTCACAAGCTATAGTGAACAACAGAAAGCCTATAAGCTGTATAATCCTGTCACCAAGAAAGTAGTGGTGAGCAGAGATGTCAAATTTATGGAAGATAAATGTTGGACTGATACAACAAACATTCAACAGACAGACAGTCCAGTACCACCAGAACCACTCAGACTGCCCAGACTTGAAGTACAATAGTATCAACAGCAAGAAGGGACACCAGCAGACAGTCCACTACAGAACCAGAGAACCAGAAGCTTAAGGGAGTTATATGAATAGACTCCTGTCATTGATGAGCAACTACAGTATGCTCTATTTTCATTTCAGCCAACATGTTTTGAAGAAGCAGCAAAAGATCCACAATGGATCCAAGCAATGAATGAAGAAATGGATTCTATTGAGAGGAATCAGACTTGGTATCCAGTTGATCTCCCATCAGATAAAAGTTGCATTGGTGTAAAATGGGTCTATAAGACCAAGCTGAATGAAAAATCAGAGATAGAAAAGTACAAGGCAAGGCTTGTTGCAAGAGGTTTTGCTCAACAATATGGTGTAGACTATGATGAAACCTTTTATCCAGTAGCAAGGATGGACACCATCAGAGCTGCACTTGCAATAGCAGCTCAAAACTAGTGGCCTGTTTACCAAATGGATGTGAAATCTGCCTTTTTGAATGTCATACTTGAAGAAGAAGTCTATGTAGATTAGCCACCTGGTTATGCTGTCAAAGGTCAAGAACACAAGGTATGTAAGCTGAGAAAGGCCTTGTATGGTCTCAAACAAGCTCCAAGAGCTTGGTACAACATAATTGACTCTTATCTCATCAACAATGGGTTCAGCAGAAGCAGCAATGTGTGTGTGAACTCTAACTAGCTTATTCAGTTTGCAAAAATCAGTAACACACACACACATGTGTGTGTGTGAACTCTAACTAGCTTATTCAGTTAAGGTGTGGGTCTTGTTAGAAAAGAAAACCAGGTTCAATTACTCTTAGGGGTGAACTAGTTGGGAGGAGACACCCCAAAATCCATCCAAGTTCACAGTTGGTGTGGTCCTCGCTAGGTGCGATTCTTGAGTGATTTTGACATAATAGATGCCCCTGGGTCATGGTTCTTAAACCAAAGGCCACTCCCTCCAAGTGAGGGAGTTCGAACAAACAAAAATAAGTATATATATAGCCCGGTGGGATAGCTCAAGTGGTTGAGTGTTGTAAGTTGTGAGCAGAAGGCCTCGGGGTCAAATTCTTGGGTGGATATACATGGATATATAAGGGCCTCACTTGATGTACCCACTGGGTTAGGCCCCGTAATTAGGGCCGATGTTTTACCTTGGATTAAGGCTTTTGGGATTATTACTAATGGCTTAAGGCTTTTGTTGGCTTGGCTGTTGATGAAGGCTTTTGGTGAGGTTACAAGCTAAAGTCCCTCCCTTTCCTCCTTCCCCTTGGTGAAAGGTCACGCGACAAAATAACACCCATAATGAAAATGCACACTCCTCCATGTGAAAGATTCATATTCACTGAAGCTTTTTGGTAGTAGCCGGGACCAACAACCATCAACAGTCGACTCGTTGGGTTGGCGGCAATTCTTTTCTTTATTTCAAATAAGCTAGAGCGTGAACCGTAGGGGGTATGAGTTGTAGGTGGACTGTAAGTGGCAATATAATGCGCTCCAAGGGAAAATTATAAGGTTTTCGACATGTGCCTAAGTTATATCTCTTATTTAATCTTCATTTGAGCTGCTTGCGAAGTAATTTAAGGTCACCATCCTCAAAATGAGGGGAAGTACCTAAGGGTTTCCCCATGACATGTTCCAATGAAATATATATATATATATATATATATAATAAACTAAATTATGTAAATCTAAATCTAAATTACAAAAGAAAAACTAATGAAAATAACTAATTTTAATTTACAAAAACTAAATTTTAATTTAAAAAAACTAAATTTACAAAATTTTCATCGAAGTTAATAAAAAACAATTTGAATAAGGGTTTCAAATAATTTTACAATTTTTTCATTAAAAACAAAACAATTTCAATCAATGTATAGAATTGAGCTTTAGGCATTTTGAATTGCCTACCTTGTTGTGTGAAGTCCATGGTAGCAAGAGGCGATGGTTGATGGCATGGTGGTTGGTGGAAAAGTCATCCTCGCTCGAGCTTTGAAATCCTCATTCAAGCTCTCGCGTACTGCTCATTCGATCTTTTTTTCAACACCCACGGTGAAATAAGTCATCGACTTCTGTTTTTTCGGTTTTTATAATAGTTAAAGGAGCTTAATCGAGCTTCATAGCTTGATCAATATTTGGAGCTCGATCGATCTCCTCAACATCGCAACCACAAAATATTCCCCAAGAATTTTGGTTTCAAAATTTCGTCAGAATTAACCCTTGATCCAGCTCTATAGCTCGATCGAGGGTTGGGTAAAACTCTCGATCATGCTCCTTTGTTTGATCGAGGGTTATTCAAACCCCTGATCGAGAGTCTTAAAATAGCTCAATTGAGCACTTTATTAAGCCCTCGATCGAGCTTTTCAAAGCTCGATCAAGAGATTAACAAAAGTTCAATTGAGCTCATTTTCACTGTATTTACACCCTCCGCTACCCAAAAAGTGTTACCCATGTTCATGGGAACACCCTATTAAAAAACAAAAGATCCCAAATCAACACTCACAACCACATATGTTCACAAGCATGAAAAATACTTAATTTCTTTCATCTTTCACATTAATATCAATAAAATATGCACACTACATATATTGCATTTAAATATAGGGAAAATGTTGTATTTCCTTACCTTGTAAGCCTCAATATAAACTTTCATGATGCACTTTCTAGTTGATGGAATTTCCTATAGTAACCAATAAAAGGATTACAAGTTCTTCTATTAAATCCCACATGGTGCACAATATAAAATTTCCCTAGTAGAGTTCCCTTCGTATCTATTTTCCCTAATACTAGGTGAACCCTGATGCTTATTAATAATTTTTTACTCTATAAATCCACTAGAACAAAACCTAAACTACCACTAATCACAAACAATATTAAATTGGTCGAAATAACAATTCAATCAACTTGCCTAGACTTGTAAGCACAATCCAATGCCACTTGGAGAAGCTAAGAATCAACCTTGGACAAAGCAACATAGGTGGTCTAGGAGGTAGTGTCAATGGTTAGAATTGAACCCTTGCTACCAAGATGGATCACATAGATGAATGTGGCACTAACAGTGAAGGGTTCCCTAGTTTTTCTTTAAAGTCATGCTAAGCTTGAGGTATTGTTTATTGGTCAGAACGACCACGTCAACAATAAGGGAAAACACCCGATCGCAAATCCCAAGTTAGACCCCATTATGTTTGGGATGGTGCCTCCAACTAGTTAAGGGCCCAATTTACACAATAGACTAATGTTTAATTTTGATAGTTTTTATCTCTTTTTCCTTTAAATTTTTTATTATTTTATTATTTATATTAAATCTAATCTAAAATAAAAAAAAAAGGAAATGAAAGACTACTACTATACCAATCGAGAGCAAACCTTTATCTAATGGAATGCATAGAATAGAAGATATCACTATTGAAATCAAAGAAACAATTCCCTTATTCCAATAGTGAGTTAAAATAACAATACAAAAAATTATATGAAAGTAAAACAATTACTTTTATATTATTTCCTAAATATTATCTACACATTTAATTTCTTTAACGAATAATAGTAAGTTACAGGTTTCAATACGTTTCTCTGGCTTGGAAAAAATAATTCCCAATATTCAATAGATAAATATTGAAAAAAAAATATATAAATCAACCATTAATTGATAAGATTAAACATACATGTTCCTGTAACTTAAACATAAATCAATGGAAGAATAAGCGATGCATTCATAATAAGCAATAGATAAATAATTCTAATTTGCATTAAAATGTAAACACAACATTCATCTTATCACTTGGAAAATTGAAGAAGAATCCGCAACATCCATAATAAAAATCACTTATAGGGACTACATTGAACTTCCTTTTTCACCCAATTCATGCAATAGTGTACAAAATAAAAGATGAAAGGGTTCCCCGCCACCACTCCCCCTTTCGGCTTCAGAAATATTTTCTTATATAGTTTCCAGCCGAGGGACAACTAAATTAGGTAAAAAACAAAATTATAATTGTCTACTTCTTTTACAACATAACATCCAAAAATATAAATAAACAAATTAAATTAAATTGTTCCATCATGGAATTTCTTCCACTGAGCATGTCAACATCTTTGGAGTTCCAAATCCTAGTGCAATCCATTTTCGCACTATCAATTATATCATCTATTTTTTCCTGGGCCACTTCTAGAACATTTTTCCATTCCCTGATTTTAGCTATTTTCTGCATCGACATCTGGGGTAAGTCCTTTTGGACTTCCTTATAATGTTGTTTCCAATCTAGCAACTCATCAAATCAATCTTGCATTAACTTAAACTTATCCTCAAAGAGTTTTGCTTCATTGGTCAACTTTTGACAAATTATTAGAACATTGTTGCAACTCATCAAGTTTCAAAAAGAAATTCATCTATGCTTCCTTTAATTTTTTATTAGCTTTCAATGCTTCTTCCTTCAAAGTGCTAAGGGATAGCACATTTTCATCCTGATAGGATTGCAGCTTAGAGTTTATGTTTTCTTTCCTAACCTTAATAGCACTCAAATCATTTTGATGTTGTTTATTTAATAGAGATACTTCATTATCATATTTGGCTTTCAACCACTCCTGCTCTATGAAACTCTCATGTTTAGAATCAGAAATTTGTTTCTTTACCTTCTCTACTTGCTCTTTATACTACTCTATTTTTTCCTTGTATTGTGTGATTAATCTATATACATCGCTGACATAAGACATATTTCCATTTGCCAACATTTCGATCAATGAGGCTGCATCATAAGTGATTTCTTGAGGTTCTTTGTCTTTCATGTCAAAAACCACGAGGATGTCTAACTTACCTCGGGTATTTTATCTCTTCTATGGTCATTTGGAAATGATTTTACTCTCTTGATTGAGAAATTAATCATCGAGCAATACAACAATATCATCAATATCCATCACTGAGGAGGAAGAAGCATGTCCCGATCTCATTGAGAGTGGGGTCCAAGGATTTATCAATGATGTGAGCAACGTTGATTGGTTGGTTCTATGTGCTTCTTCATGTCTTCTCTTTTCCTCCTCCTCTTCCTTTTTCCTTTTCTCCTCAATGGAGAGGGCCTCTTGTTCTCTGTGTACTCATTCTTGTAGAAGTTCCAGTCTGAGCAATTTAGCATCGACTGCTTCTTTTTTCTTCTTCTCCTCCTCTTCCCTTTTCCCGGTTTCTTCTTATTTGTTCTTCTTTTCTTCTTCTACATATTTGGGGCTTCTTTTTATTCTATTTTTTTTTCTTTAGCGACCTTCCCAGATGCCTATTCTTGCTTCCTTTTCTGGATTTCTTGTTCTTCCTGTTGTGCCTTGAGCTCAACTTCTTTCTTCATCATTTATTCTTTAGATAGGGATTCTTGGCAGGCCTTTTCTTCACCTTCTACTTTGTATTTTTCTTCATCTAATGGGTCCCAAGAATATTTCTCAAAGCGTTGGTGCTGTAGTCTTTCTTCTTCAAAAAAAATATGTTAACAACTTCGTCTCTTTGTACTTTATCTATCTTTTTTTCTCTATAGCTCCTCCACCACTTCTGCCTCAAAAGATGCTTTTTATTTTTGTCTCAACTACATTTAAGAATGTAGCCTATTGTTTACACATCTCAAACTTTTGAGCGACATTGGAGAACTTGCCAAATACTTCTTCAAAATTCACATCTCCCTAAAAAAGAAGTTATTGGGTGTCCTCTTCATGCTTATAGGTGAGATTCAATGTCACAGACTTGAAGTGATCTTCAATTATTATCATGGGGTTGTGTTTCCTTTGTGTGTTCTAGTGGGCCAATGAATTGCAATTATAGAAACTAAATACCTTGGATTAGTACTTAAATGATCAACCCGAGATTTTGTACAAACTTAAGAGGTACCATGCATTGTATATGCAATTGCAAAGGAAATAACTTGAAATACAAACTAAGAAAGTCGGTAAATGCAATGCAACAACTAACTAGGAAAATTAATACGTCAAGGAAATATATTGAAATACTAACTAAGAAAGATAGTAAATGCAAAACAACAACTTAACTAGGAAAATAAAGATGTCAAGGAAATAACTTGAAATACTTACTAAGAAGGATGGTAAATGCAAATCAACAACTTAATCTAGGAAAATAAAGAAATAAATTGTTGAAACTTAAATAACAAAAAATAAATGTTGGTTTTATCCAAAAGCATCTATAATAGGAAAATTATAGGAACGTTATAGGAAACTATAGGAAACTATAGGAAAGACAAATCGTGTAAAAGAAAATGACATAAACATAAATAAGTGTAATAAAATACATGCAGGAGTTCCTAGTACCTCCCTGGAGTGGTACCAACCCAAGGAATATCCTAGAACCCCACTTAAGAAAGTACACTTAAAGATGGAACAAAACTAGTTCTTCTTTATTAAAAATCTGCCATTAAAATAAGACAGCAGGCTACTTTTTGATACAAATTCTCCTTGAATCCTGAAGTTAGAGGGGATATCAAGGTATGTCTTTTATTTTCTCCTTAATAGTCATATATATTTATTTTCTCTTAAAAGTATATAACTATTCAAGTAATAAAGACCAATTCTATCTTGCAATTTTAAACCTTTCCTTAAAAATGCCAATGTATGGTTGGCAAGTTTCATATTGTCACAAAATTGCTTGAGACATGTTTTTCAAATGATTGTCTATGATTTCCAAATGTATTAGGTGTTCATATACAAAATATAAATATAGTAAAAATCATAGACTTCCCTAGAGCCAAAAACTATTATCAACAAAGACTTGAGCTTTCTCAACAAACCATGTCAATTAAATAGTTGTGTTATTCATCAAAGAGCACCCCTATCCATATTTTATGGTATCTCATTCAGAAAGGCTCCCAAAGAGAAAAAACCAATTTTCCTTTGTTTCAGATGTATTTCCTTTAAGTAAACAACACTGACCTAGGACATCACCAATGTTATCCTTTTGTTTCTTTTCTGTTATAATCTAGTTGATATATATGTCATTAAGAGGTTTTGCACATCAAAGATGAGTCACGGGGCCTTGAACATGGTCAAGGAATGAAAACAACCATATAAGTATATTGTTGAATATTCTTGTACTCCATATCATTGAACGAGTCCTCAAATCAATATTTGAGTCCTTTGTAGGGGTTCTTTATGAACCTTTGAGTGGGATACAAGTACCATGAGTAGGTTTTTTGCATTGTAAATAGGTCTAGACACATACACATGGTTAAGGGGGTAAAAAAGGGTCTGGAGACATAATTGAACCTTCTCAAGGTCAATCACCATGAATAAAATATATACAATGATAGTGATAGAAGCCCTCACTAGGGGATATTTTCCTTAAGAGTTGGTCGATATGAATTCCATTGAGATCATTAAAACACTCTTTATGGGTTTGAAGTCCTTTCCCATAGTCATGGTAGGGAAAAAACAAGCTTGGGTGCTAAACATAGCTTGTCGAGCTCAAGCATAATGAATGTGTCATTGAACCTTCCCTAGCTCAAGCACCATGAGAAGTACCTAAAATCCATGACATGAGCACTCACAAGGGAGTCTTTATAATATGAGTTGAGTATAGTGCCATTATAAGGTCTTGGGTATCATGGACAGATCTCAAATGCGTTTCCATAGTCAAGAGAGGGAAACAACAACCTCAAGCCATAAACATAGCTTTTCAAGCTTAAACATGATAACCACATCCTTAGACCACTACATAGGATCATGTATGGTTCATGTGACTTTGATCATCATCAAAAAATGAAAACCGGTGCCTTAGGATCTTATTGAAGCTTCTTGATCTCAATATCATTAAACAAGGACTCAAGTCAACATACCATAACTTTCTAGGGGGGCTTTGGCCTCTGAGTGGGATATCAACACCATGAGTAGATTTTATGCATTGGAAATTTGTGTTAATGCATAAATATGGTTAGGGGGAAACAATAACCTTAAGCTCTAATTGAACCTTCTCAAGGTAAAACATAATAAACAACACCTAGAATCCATGAATACTTGAAACCTCTCCAAGGAATTTTTAACATTCGACTTGGATATGGGCACCATTATGATGTCTTGGGCATCATTGATAAGTCTTAGATTTATGACCATAGTTAGAGGAGGTAAGTAAGAACATATATCCCTAAACCTTTATTCTCAAGCTCAAGCACCATGGACAAGTCCTCAAGCCACTAAATTAGATCATTGTTGGATATGAATTGCCTCCATGAGTATTGTGGGCACCATGACTAGGTTAGTTGTTGTTAGTGGTTTTGCATTTTTCCAATGTAGCCAACCTATGTGAGTTGTAAGCTAATGCAAGCATTTTCATCCACTTAGTTGTGCTTACCTATCACTATGTCTCTTTCATTGCTATACATAGAAGTGGTTGTCATATATTTGCAACACACAGATCAATAGATCATTTTTGTTCTCACATGGAAGGTTTCTTTGGTATTGAAGCTCTTCAGATACCTATGTCTAATTTTTAGATGGTATCAAAGCCTTGTTGCAAACCCCTTCTCATTATTTCATAGAAGTTATGAATTTTTCTGCAGATAATGGTTGTTTGCCTGACATTGGTGTTGGGAGTTGATTCATCTGTGTATCTTTCTACACAGATCAACATTGAAGATTGTGAGAGGATCTTTTAGCTCTATATTAGAGATCATGTTCCTAAAGTTAAATATTGTAGGGTTAAATTTTGCCATTTTTTCCAACAAGGCACTCAACTTCCCTCCACCATGTTGAATTGGATAAAATACTGGATTTTTGTGCTCTGTGATTACACGATCAATGGTACTTTGTTAGTGTGCACCATCAATAAGTTCAGAGATTGATTTTCTATATCTACTTTATATAATGATCGGTTTCTTAATTCGTGATCCATGGGTGATTTGCCCCTCTTTTCATCACCATAATTTGCTCATTAGGGGCGTTCTTTTTTAATATTATTATTTTTTTCTAAATTTATTGCAAGAGGTTAATGGTAGTATTTTTTCCATAAGTTACAGTAGAAACTTCATTTTCTCAACTAGTTGAGGCATTGCAAAGAGTATTCCATTCTTTTTCATATGAGTAGTTGCACAACACCCAAATTTGTCTACGAGATAGTTGATTTTCTCATGAGCTCAATGAAGTTGTGTTGATTACTCTATTGTAAATGGGTACCTAACATGACCTTGTTTTTTAAGACCCATATTGAGGATTGTTTTTGGTGATGGTTTAATCGCACCTCTCATTATGTTCCTTTGAGTAGTGGATTGTGTGCCACTCATATAAATAGCAGTAGAGTGTCACCGGGTGTTTTTCTCCATGGATTGTACTACCTTGTTTTGTGGTCTCTTCGAGATCTCCACTTTGGAGTGTTTCTTGCTTAGGTTGTTTGTCATTTTTTCCACCTTTATCTCATAGCTCCATACTTTTACCATCATATATGACATACATTGCTATCATCTTTTGCACCTAGTTCATCATTGTGGGGGAGTGGTATGTAGTACTTCCTCATGTGACTTTTTACTCACTAATTTTAATTAATATCAAGCATCTTTGGAGTGAGCCTTGTACACAACATTGATTTTTATAATGACCTAGTGGTTGTAGCAACTAGTGACCCATGCTGTCCAGCGAGATGGATTGGTGTCTAGAGGGAGACTTGATATATGATGTTTTATTGACCATAAATGAACTTACCTTTAATTAGGAATATTGTGATGGGACTCAATTTTAGAGGATTAATCTATTTTGGGGGTGTGCATTCAATTCTAATTGTCTCAATAGTTTGGAATGTGCATTTTTCAACATTGGTGATTGACACTCTTTTGGAGAAGATTTTTTTTATCCTGTGGGTTTTTTCTCTTTTTCTCCACTTATGAGAGTTTGTACATGGGTACCTTAGCAAGCCTCATTGTCGGGACCCATGTCTGTATTCGTTTTTATCCTCCCCACCTTTCGCTTATGGGCGAGCGTTAGTGTTTTTCCATTTTTCCAATGCATCCAGCCTATGTGAGTTGTAATTTGGCAGGGCGTTCTTGTCCACCCAGTTGTGCTTACCTATTGCTAGGTCTCTTGCATTGCTATAAATAGCAGTGGTTTTCATGTATTTGAAACACACAGATCAATAGATCATTTTCGTTCTCTCGTGGAAGGCTTCTTTGGTCTTGTAGTTCTTGGGATACCTGTGTCTAATTTTCATAGTTGTGCACCAAGACTAAGTATATAGGTACAACCAAGTTCATGTGATGATAACAATGGTCATGTTCCCTAAATTATGCTTTTTAGACAATTACCATGAAAAACACCTATAATTCATAAAACATTGCATCTCTTGGGAAAATTTTGACTATGACTAGTTTACTAGGGGACATAATGATGCTTTCAGTAAAATTCGATGGGTATTTGAATCTTGATTATGGTTAGGGATGTATAATAGGGTCCGTGGGAATTTAACAAAGCTTCTTGGGCTCAAGTGTGCTGAAAGATGCATTGAAACAACACAGAGGAACTTTCTATGGGTTCTTTGGCCTCTAAGTGGGATATGGTTTCCATTTTGGTTTTAGAAGTAGTAAATGGTGCAAGGGCCTATACCATGGTTGAAAAGGAAAACAAGGGACTTACATAGGAAAATAAACTTGTTAGGCCTCAAGTGCTATAAACAACGCCTCCAACCATGATACATGCCCTGTCTATGGGGTCTTGGAACCCCAAGTGGTATTCCATGTGCCATTGGTCAGCCTTATGCAAAATTGATGGGCCTAGGGGCGTTGAGCATTCATGAGAGAGGAAAATTAGGTCATTTCCCTCTAAAAGAATGTTTTAATCCTAAATATTTCTTTTTGTAACATGTAAAGTTGAGGAAAGTTTTTCAAATTGAAAAATGATTCCTAACCCTTTTTAAAAAATGATTCCTTACCCTTTTTTCAACATTCAAAATGAAAAATTTGATTCTAGTGACATGAATAACCTATGTTTCTTAAATGTAATTTCTTATACTAGCACAACCACTTGTGGCGAATGAACACTGTTAGGCCATAAGTTAAGTGCCATGCTATTATCTATTATCACCCAACTTCTTCTAGTTAAATCATTTTTCTGCCACTTGCCATTATCCATGCATCAACTACCACTTATCCATACATCATATCCATGCATCAATTACCACTTATCCATGCATTAGCTACCACTTTTTTTTATATTCTTTTTTTATAATTTTTTATTTTGAATTTGAAATGGCACCCTTAAAATCAATTTGGATACTACACTTGTCTCATGCTCTTGCAATAGGAAAAACATACTTGCTACTCCACCCCAATTTCTAAAATATAAATACCTATAAATGCAATTTTCTTATATATTAAACATTAATTTTTTAAATAAAATTTGGTTTTTATTTTGCACATTCATTTTCATTTTTTACTTTCAAAAATTAAAGATTGATTTTTATTTTGTAATTTCGCACATTCAATTTTATTTTGCACTTTAAAAAATTAAAGATTGATTTGCTACCTTTCATAATAGTTTTTATAAATTTATTAAAATATTTGTGAGAATTTATAATTTCATTTCATTTCAAAGTAAAGTAATTTTCATGTTCAATCATTTTATTGTGACAAAGATAACAATTTTTTTATCAATTATTTTTAAATTTTTAAATGAATTACCTTATCATTATCATTTAATATAAAATTTGCATGGAGCATTTATTATCATATCTTTATATTTTATATTAAAATAAAAATTTAGTTTTATTATTTAATAACTCTCTTATCTTCATTATTCCTTTTTTTTTTCAAACTTTATTATAATTAATATATATATATATAAAATTAATGTTTATCAATAAAAAATTTAGTAAATAGAAAATTAATTAAAATATCATATATATTAAAATACATTTTTTATATAATGTATGATATTGCAATGCATCATATCAAAAAAAATCTAAATTCTTTTTAAAAAGATTGTTTACCCTTTTTTAACCTTTAAAATGATAAAGTTGATTCCATTGACGTATGACATGTCTTTTGATGTACAATCATGTCTTTTTATGTTCAATAATCTTATTGTCACAAAAGACAACAATTCTCTCATACTTTGAAAGTACTTTACGATCATTATTTTATATAAAATTTATAATAAAATTTTAAAATTCTATATAAAGTTATTTTTTCTTCTTCTTTTATATTAAAATAAAAAAAATTTATTTAATAACTCTTTTTAATCATTCTATTTTGTTAGTATTTTGAATTTCAATATCTCTTACTTTTTCTTCCTATTTAATAACTCTCTTATTTTAATCATTCTATTTTGTTAGTATTTTGAATTTCATTATCTTCTTACTTTTTCTTCCTCTTTTATATTAAAATAATAAAAAATAAGAATATTATTTAATAGCTCTCTTATCTTAATCATTCCATTCTATTATTATTTTGAATTTCATTATCATCTTACTTAAATTTAAATCTTTACTAATAAAAAAATTACTAAAATAAAAGAAGTTAATCAAAATAACATGTACATCAAATGGTTTTTCTATATAATGTAAGATGCATCATACAAATAAAAATGATCCCTTACCTTCAAAATGTTGATTCCATTTCCGTATGACATATGCCATGATGTCACCGTATGCTGTGCAGGATAGCTTAGGTGTGTATATCAAGCAAACTTTGCGAATTTAATATGATTTTCGATGGTTGGAATTACAAATTTAATATGATTTTCGATGGATGGAATTACAAAGTTAGTATGATATATGAACGCAATCAATCTGCCATGCAACAAGTAGCTGGCAAGCAACAATAGAATGAACATTATCTCCAGGTAATCCAAATTTAATATGATTTTCGAACTTTACAAATTTAATCTGACTTTCGACAGATAGATGAATAACATATGAACGCAATCAATCTGCCATCCAACATGTAGCTGGCATCTCATGTATGGAAGTCTTCAAATTTTGATTTCTTAATTTCCACTACAATAGAATGAGCATTATCTCCACGTAATCCAAACAGCGGCCTTCACTCAGCTCATAGATTGTTTTGGGATTGTGACCGTGACTATTAATTGTAAAAATTCCTAATTTAGTGAGACCTGTAAAATTGTGAACAAATTGCATTGGGTGCACCACCTCTTAAAAGTTATTTTATTGATATTGGCCTAAACGTTGAAGAATACACAATTTTATATTCAAATAATATGTAAACAAACAATGAACATGTAACTTCATCAAGATTAATTTAGACGAAGTTTACTCAAGTGGAAAGATATTTGGACATCAACAAATCATATACAAGGAGGCCTAACTTTATGTGAGTTTATATGTTCATTAGTTAAGTCATGTTAATGTGGAAGTTATACAAAAAGAAAAATTGATAAGAACTTTGTCTAAGCATCTTTCAAATAAATTTAAATTTAATTTTATTAGTTTTTAATATTTAAAAAAAAAACAAATTTTAAAGTAGAGATTATGATATAAAGACCTACTAGAATTTGAAGTTGTAATCTTCTATTTACAATTTTTCATTTCAATTACTCATTACTAATTAGTCTACAAAATTGATTCATAATAATGTAAATCCATTAATATAATTAATTTTGATTAAAAATAATAATTTGACTTCCTCATTATAATCGTGCATAAAGCTATGAAAATTGCCTTTTCATAACATTGAAAGTTCTATTAAAAAAATTTGAAAATTAACATTTCACACTAAAAATGATAAGAACTCCAAAATTTAACTAAATGGATTTTATTTCGTTCATTCAATTCACACTAAGAACCTACATGGATTTTATTTCTTTCATTCAATTGTGAATGCCATGCTAGTTTCTAAAAAAAGTTGTATGCCCATAGAATGCAACTCACACTTTGACTTTGATTTTTGATAGCGAAGATACCATGACATCATTCAGTTACTTACTCAGTGGCAGGACAAGGGAGATTGACTCACTTCAATGTTAAAAGAGCGAGTGAGCTAAACTCTAGACAATTTGCACTTATAATTCAACAATAATTTTGGCTAAAATCCAACTTAAATTGTGGAAAGCATAATTGGGATGTCCCGGAGATAATAAAGGGTGTTGAATCCATCTCTATAATCAAAATTGCAATTCTAGCAACTGAAATTGCAATTTCAATAATTTTGGTGTTACAGGATTCCGACTAAAACTAACAAAAAAATGTGCAAAAATTTTGTTGGAAATTCAATTGTGAAGTTGAATTCGTTACCGACCACGTAAAGACAAGAAGTCGACTAGCTATGACAAAGACGGTGAGGTTTTTCTTAATGTGGTTCCATAATCATAATTGTTGGACCTCTCTTCTTTTCTGTTGCAGAGAAAATAAGATGAGCATGAAAAGACTTGCCTTGCAAATGTTTATTTTCCTCTGCACCTTGTTTTTATACCCATCATGTGCTACAATCCCCAATTCATCATTCTATGGAGATGCCACCGTGTTGATGTCACTAAAATCAGAATTGCAGGTCAATCCTGATTATCCTCCTCCATTAGATAATTGGAGAGCTGCCAATCATACCACCCATTATTCATGCACTGGTGTCCAATGTGACCATATAGGTCGAGTAGAAGCTTTTAATCTCTCCAACATGGGTATTTCAGGCCCATTCCCTACAAAGGTCACAAATCTGCTAGCGCTCCGTTTTCTCAACGTCTCACATAACTAACTCAATGGAAGTCTCCCCTCCAACCTATTAAACTTGAGAAGTCTAGAGGTGTTCAATGTCTCCTATAACTCCTTCACTGGAAGCCTCCCCTCCAACCTATCAAACTTGAGAAACCTAGAGGTGTCGATGTCTCCTCTAACTCCTTCACTGGAAGCCTCCCCTCCAACCTATCAAACTTGAGAAATCTAGAGGTGTTCGATGTCTCCTATCACTCCCTCCAACTTTATTTTTATTACATCAATTATAGTTATATAGGATTATTATTTCTTTCTATCCATCTTTATTTTCTATATATATTTCAAGGAAACTTCGCCCACCATGCACTCTGTATAAGATTGGAGAACTAAGGTTAGATTCGCAACTGTCGTTAACACAAACTTAGATTCGCATTCGCCGACCCGTCGGCAATAGGGTTTTTGAAGGATAATAATTCTCAGTGGGTTAATTTACGTTCTGTACTTTTCGGTCATTAATTATTTGTTGTTGGAATTACGTGATCAAATATTCGTTAAAATTTTTGTTGTGGTTGGAATTACGTGATCAAATATTCGATAAAAAATTTATTTATTTTTTATTGTTTAAATATTGTTAAAATTGTATTTTTTTTATTATATAAATAAATTCAGGTTGTGAGATATTTTTGAATTGTTAAATTTTACAATTTCAATAAATATTTTTGTAATTTTAACAATTAAAACCAAAAAGAATTTGTTTGTTGGTGATTGGCTTGATATTATGGGAGTATCATGAAGGTTAGAAGTTCAAATCATAAACCTCATATCAAGGGAGTATCAGCCTCTTCCCAGTTACCAATTCCTCTAATTATAAAAAAAAAATTCTAAAAACGTTTACCCTTAGCCTCAATTCCACGAAGTCTAAGAATCCTTATCGCTTAAATATGATCTATTCACAAATTAGAAGAGTGAAGATTTCGAATTCACCGACCGTGTAAAGACGGGAAGTCAACTAGCAATTTTCCACAGATTGCCATTGCCTCAAGTCATGTTAATATTAATTGCACTGCTTGCATATTGCAATGACAGACACTCAGAGACGACGAGGTTTTGCATAATCATATTTCTTGGACCTCTCTTGTTTCAGAGACGACGAGGTTTTGCATAATCATATTTCTTGGACCTCTCTTGTTTTCTGTTGTTGCAGAGAAAATAAGAGCGTTGTTATTCAGTACAATATGAGGCTGATTAGATTTGCCTTGCAAATGCCTGTTTTCCTCTTCGCCTTGTTTCTATACCCATCATCTGCCTTCCCCAATTCATCATTCTATGGAGATGCTACCGTGTTGATTTCAATGAAATCAGAATTGCAGGTCCATCCTAATTATCCTCCTCTATTAGATAATTGGAGAGCTGCCAATCACACCACCCAGTGTTCATGGACTGGCGTCCAATGTGACCATATGGGTCGAGTAGAGGCTCTTAATCTCTCCAACATGGGTATTTCAGGCCAATTCCCGACTCAGATCACAAATCTGCTAGCGCTCCGTTTTCTCAACGTCTCACATAACAACCTCAATGGAAGTCTCCCCTCCAACCTATCAAACTTGAGGAATCTAGAAGTGTTCGATGTCTCCTATAACTCCCTCACTGGACGTCTCCCCTCCAACCTATCAAACTTGAGGAATCTAGAGGTCTTCGATGTCTCCTATAACTCCCTCACTGGAAGTCTCCCTTCCAACCCATCAAACTTGAGGAATCTAGAGGTGTTCGATGTCTCCTATAACTCCTTCACTGGAAGCCTTCCCTCCAACATATCAAACTTGAGGAACCTAGAGGTCCTCGATGTCTCTGGCAACAATTTGTCAGGGGCATTGCCACTGGATTTGAGCTTTCTAGTGAAGCTCAACGATCTTAACCTCGGAGGAAATTTCTTTTCGGGCAACATCCCTGGTGAGTATGGGAACCTGAGAAATTTACAATATCTTTCATTGTCTGGAAATAGTTTGGGTGGAAGAATTCCTCCCGAGATAGGCAATCTGGGCAAGCTTGTACTACTCGATATGTCTGGTTGTGGTCTTAGTGGTGCACTTCCTTCTGAGCTTGGTCGTCTGACAAATCTGGCTGAAATGGATTTGTATGATAATGGTTTCACTGGACCTATTCCTCCTCAACTGGGACATCTTGCGAGCTTAAAATACATGTATCTATTCAATAACTCTCTCTGCGGAGAAATACCCGTTGAACTCTCGGAACTAAGAGAGTTGAAAGAGCTGCATCTTTCCATGAACAAACTACAGGGCGAGATTCCTTCTTTCATTGGGGAATTGCCAAATTTGGAGTATTTGTATCTTCGGCAGAACAATTTCACGGGTCTGGTGCCTCAGCAACTGGGCGTAAGTGGAAATCTAGTCGAAATGGATATTTCTTACAACAAACTGACCGGTTTCATACCTCCGAATCTCTGCAAGGGTAGACTGCTCGGGTATATAAATGTAGAAAATAATTTATTCGTCGGCCCCATTCCTGACTCTCTGGGCACATGCGATTCCCTGTCTGTAATCAGCATGGGGGAAAACTATTTGAATGGTTCGATTCGCGCGAGCTTGCTATACTTGCCCATGCTACAAATGATCGACTTGCACAACAATTATCTCAGTGGGAATATAAGCCCGGAGATTTGCCCTCAGGAAATGAGTATTGAATATATCGATTTCAGCCGAAACAGGCTTTCTGGTATGATTCCAAAGGAGATTAGCTATTGTAGTGGTCTGTCAACCATTGATCTTAGCCAAAATGAGTTCAGCGGCCCCATCCCAGTGGAAATCACCGAGATGAGCAATCTTCAGTCTCTAAACGTATCCGGAAATCACTTGAATGGGAGAATTCCCAAAGAATTTGAGAAACTGAGTTACTTGATCTCTGCGGATTTCTCTGACAATAACTTTTCGGGCCTTGTTCCACAGGGTGGTCACCTATGCGGACCACATTCGGGCACTTGCAGTCTTCATGCAAGTGGGCCGACGCCACTAAAAAACAACATAAAGCTTGGACTACTCTTAGCGCTGGGACTTCTCTTCTGCTTGCTGGCGTTGGCAATTGGGGCTGTGAAATTGAAGAGGACAGCCCACAACAAAGTAGGCGACGGGAGAGCCGTGAAGAAAGAAGGCGAGGTCAGGCCGTGGAAAATGACGACCTTCGATAAGCTCAAGTTTGGGAGCGATGACATACTGGAATGCATAAAAGAAGACAATGTCATCGGCAAAGGAGGAGAAGGAGTTGTGTATGGAGGCATCATGCCCAATGGGGAACTAGTCGCAGTGAAAAAACTAACGAGGATAGGGTATTCAAATGATCATGGTTTTTCTGCAGAGATCAAGACCCTGGGCAGAATTCGCCATCGACACGTAGTCAGATTGCTGGCGTTTTGCTCCAACGTTGACACTAATCTTCTGGTGTATGAATATATGCCTAACGGAAGCCTGGGGAAATTGCTTCATGGAAACAATGGCGGACACTTGGATTGGAACACCAGATACAAAATTGCAGTAGGAGCTGCAGAGGGGTTATGCTATCTTCACCATGACTGTGGGCTACCTATCCTTCATCGCGACGTGAAATCCAACAATATTCTTTTGGACTCCAACTTTGAAGCTCATGTTGCAGATTTCGGCTTAGCCAAACTGTTGCATCATTCGGGTACCTCGGAATGGATGTCTTCAGTTGCAGGTACCTTTGGCTACATAGCTCCAGGTAAAGTGTTGTTTCATCTTTTCTTTGTAGAGGGTTTCCATGTAAATTGTTGGGCTCATAAAGTAGTGGATAGCCAATGTTTGTAGAGGAAGGTTCCTGAAAGTTTATGGTCGATTGTTGTCAATTCTAAACCCTGTAGGAAGAGTTGTTCTGTTCATCATTTATTTAAGATATTCAGAGCTGATCTGAGTAGGAATGAGAAGTGCTAATAGTATTATTATTTATTGCTTTGCTGTGATTACCATTTAACATGAATTTACAGAGTATGCGTACACATTGAAAGTTAGCCAGAAAAGCGATGTATACAGCTTCGGAGTGGTTCTGCTTGAGCTGATGACTGGCAAAAAGTCAGTGGGTGAATGTGAATTTGAAGAAGGCATAAGCATCGTAGGGTGGGTGAAGAAGATGACGAATGGGAACAGAGAAGAAGTAGTGAAGATTATCGATCCTAAGCTGAGCAGCGTTTCAGTGGAAGAGGCCATGCATATGTTCTCAGTGGCCCTGTTCTGTGTACAACAACAGAGTGTCCGAAGACCCAGTATGCGTGAGGTAGTCGTAATGCTCACATACTTCAAGCCCACCCAATAATTTTCTCATTGACGACTTCTTCAAGCCCAGCCAAGCTTCAATCTCTAACTCACAGGAATTGAACGGGTGACTTATGAAAACTTAAGCACCACTTTTCCCCAATCCACGGAAGATGTAGGGTATACCAGTGTTAAGTATCGTGAGCTTTTGTTCGTGGTTACATATATTATATGCAACAGCTTTCAAGCGTTTCATGACAGATCGGTCCCATTGCTTAATCATACCCGTATTGGATTGAACATTAAAAGACACTATGCAATTTTCCACGAAAGTGTATAAATTGAAAATAATGGTCCCTGTGTTAAATAAAAAAACTGGACATAATGGGACATTAATGTATTATTGTTTTAGATACTACTCCACATGTGGATGGTTTTGGTACATCAAATCTTTCAATATATAAGAAATAATAAAAATTATTGTGCAAACAATTGCATTGGAAGTGGAATTATTATGATTATGATAATGCTGAAATGTTAGATAAAGAAATGCTTACCACCCACATAAATGGAATTATATATTAATAATAATAAAATATAAAAAGAAGAAGATTATAAAATAGGAAATAAAGCATCATAAATGTTATGAACTTGGTATTTTTAGAGTATTTTATATATGAATTTGGTATTTATAGTTTAGGGAGAGAAATTGATAAATTGTTTAACATGGAATGATAAGCTCAATGACTAAAAAACATGGATTCTTTCTTCTTGCAAATTTATCAATTAACTAGAAAACATCTATTAACTAGAAAAATGATTCCTTGCATTCAATATGTTGATTCCATTTTCGTATGACATATGCCGTGATGTCACCGTCGTATGACATATGCCATGCTGTGCAGCATAGGTGAGGTGTGTATATCAAGCAAACTTTACGAATTTAATATGATTTTCGATGGTTGGAATTACAAATTTAATATGATTTTCGATGGATGGAATTACAAATTTAGTATGACATATGAACCCAATCAATCTGCCATGCAACATGTAGCTGGCATGCAACAATACAATGAGCATTATCTCCACGTAATCCAAATTTTAAGTTTTAAATGGCGGATTCAATTTGAACTCACAGTTATAGACTTGTTGGTTATGAACTCACACGGAGCATATATATGCAATAAATCACTGTGAAATTTCTATTCCATGAGGAATAGACGGCTTGTGAATATGCATCATTAATATGTTTTTGGCTGTTTGTTTGTTTATGTAAAGGTTATTTTTACATTTAAATTTTTTATTCAAAAAATAAATGATTATAATAACTTTAATTGAAGAAATAATTTGTTCATAACATTTAATTTGTGATTTATTTGTATTTATCTACCACAAGTGTTAGTAGTAGGACTCTTCCTCCTCCATCCTATAATTGTAAAATATAAACATTTATCAATGTATCTATGCAACTTAAGCTTTCACTTATTAAATCTAAATATTTGTTTATTGTATGGCATTCCATATTAAATTAAACAATCTTAGAAGTGGAGTGGCTAAGAACATTGACTTTATTTTAAATGAAAAAAATTATATTAATGAAAATATCAAATATGGTAAAAATTACAAATCCATGTGTTACATTTTAATAAACATTAAAAAGTTATCTAACTTGTAATTTTTGTCAATTTTTTATTAAAATGTATTATAGCAATATGCTTCGTTCGCAACCTAATTGTGTAATATCCTTGATCTAATCTCATTATGATATCAACTCAAATTCAAACTTTGAAATCAGAAAATTGCATAACAGAAACTAGTCTTCAAAACTAGTTAAGATGAAACTAGTCTTTGTCAGTGATTAACCCACCCAGAACTTGATAGGAGAACACTTTTGGATCTGCAAATTGCACTGGGGAGTGTGCAACAACAAGTACAACAACATCAAGGCCAGCTTCTGAGTTCTAAGCACAATGTACTGGGGCCATTTATGTTTCGAACACCAGCCAGGCTGAAGTCTACTCCAATGATTACTTGGCACACTAGCATATACCTACTAAACTCTTCCACTTACACTTGACATCAACCAGAGGTGTATGACAGGTCATCAAAACCTAATTGGATGATAGACAAGAGTTACAGATGATTTTGGAGAATGTGGAAGTGTTTGGGTTCAAGGAGAGAAATAACCCCATGTAGGACTGCTCAACTAGTAATTTTCCAAGTTCTTCCGAACAGGATGAGATGCGTTCAAATTTGCAATATGATGGGGGGGTGATCTTTATTAATGTCTCAAGGACCCAACACAACTCACATAATCAAATTTTGGAATACATACACTCATTAATTGATCAAACTGCAAAACTAGTCAAATTCGGGTGCCCAATGAGCTAGTATTGTTAACTGTGGATTCAAACAGCCAGAGAGGGTCACAAATATCTGATTTTTGGATGGAGATGGATTCTAAAGGAAGTTAACAAACAACATAAACCTCCAAAAAGAGAAATAGTTAGTTTGAGCTCTTTATAATGCATAAACTGAAAAATTAGTCAATTAAAACTGTGCATTGATCTAGTCTTGAAAGATAGGGCTCAAAATTCCAAAGGACGATCTCTAATTATTCTTATGATATTCCATGTAGCTCTGATATGTAATGTAAAGTAGAAGCAAATAATAATTGATTTCATTAAGCTAAAAATTAAATGGCTAGCCTCAGACATCATAGATAGTCACTATTCTTGGATTTTTACAATGATTATAGAAGAATGGTCAGAGAAGAGTAAGAAGGGGAGGTTTAACCACTGGATCTGATCTGTAGGATGACCATGGGATGTTGGATGCTCATGGAAGGCACACCAAGAATCCGGATATTCTTATGGGAGAATTCACCAAACCATACAAAAAAAAGGGCGCATTCTTCACAGCTGGAACCCCGAAATATAGTAAAATGGCCATAACTTGCTCATCCAGACACCTTTTTTGATGAGATAAAAAGTGTTTCATATTGGAAACGATGCTACGGACACAATGTAATGGGTCTCAAAATCCATAAATGCTCATAAATATCAAAAATAGAATGTCCATTTTGGCCCTCCAACACGGTTCCTACTGAATGAAGGAGTTGAACCGCACAACGAGAACACCAACCAATTGATCAAGCTTCAGTACCTGCAATAGAGTTAGCGATTAATATTGGATGTCATCATCCTTTCATTAGAAGCATGGGGCACATCTCCCAGTTAGGACTAAGGGCACATCTCCCAGGTCAATGAGGCAAAATTGCACTCAATTCAAAGCACAAATGATCAAAAGAAGTGAAATGGAGTTGTAATCATTATTTTATAGATCAAGGTGAATTTTCGAGCAATTAAGATAAGCTAAGGCGCCCTCATGGAGTGGATATGGTTGCTTTTCTTTCTGCTTCATCTTTTTCCTTGATTTTTGCTTTGCTTTGCTTTCTGCTTTTGCTTTATCCCGCCTTTTATTTTCTATCCTGTTTTTTCCTGCTTTTCTACCTTACCCTTACTTTCTGCTTTGTCCTGGTTTTTCCTTGCTTTACTACCTTACCTTGCTTCTCTGCTTTGTCCTACTTTTTCTTGTTTTCTACTTTATCCTGCTTTTCTTCCTTTTGCACATGACATGTTTTGTTGCATTTTGGAAGTGGTCAAAATGTATTAGAACTTAGCCATTCTTTACTAAACGGTTGGGATTGAATCCATGTTTTAATCACATACTTGAGTTCACAGATAGATAACATATCAATGGATTATCAGCAAAGCTTCAATATTATGCCATAGCAGGGAAAATAGGAAGCGCAATAGGGATTTATTCAAGCGAGTTGAGAATTGTGAGTACCAGTGTAGCCTCTCTTTCAGTTGCTGTTGTTGTTGCTATGTAGTCATGGTTGGTAGTTTTGTTGTTACAAATAATAATAATAATAATATGTTATACAACTTGACGATAACTCTCAAGAGTACTTGTTTTTAATAGGGTGCATTTAATGGCCAATTTTACCCCCAATCTAAAAGTCCTGTTACTAGTAGCACCCATTTTGGGGGGGGTTAAAGTTACAAATGCTTTGAAACCTCGGCCAGTGCCATTGAAATCAATACCATAAATTGACCCCCGAATTCAAAAGTAGTAGACCGGTAGCATCCATGTTTTTTGCGAGGCTAAAATTGCAATTTTTTTTTAAACCCGACTTTAACAATTGACGTCACTATAGTCAAAACCATAAAATCGTGACTTCAGAATCAACCCTTATCTTTTCAGGGTTAAAATTAAATGATGCTTAAAACTGTGGCTCTTAAGTGATTTGACCATGGCACCCCCATTTTTCTTTCTGAGGTTAAAATTATGGCTTGTTTCAAACCATGACATTAACATGCAACATTGTTGCATTGAAAATGTCAAAATCAACACCCAAATCAAAAAGAGGTGCAACCAATAGCACCCATATATTTTTTGGGTTACAATTCCATGCATTTCGAACCATGAACTTAAAAAAAAAATTATTTTTCGTTAAACTCATAGCAAAAAAAAAAAAAGGAAACAAATTTAAAAAAAAAAGGAAACAAATTTTAAAAAAAAAAATTCTTAATAATTTAAAACACATTAAAATAATAAATATAACTTTAAAAACAAGAATAAAACAAATTGCCCACATGACGTGTGCAGTTCCCATGGAAACCCCAACCCACGTGGCTCTCACTCTGCTGAAGGATACGACCGTACCATGCGACCCGATGTGTGGTACCAGGCTGTCAATCTCAATGCAAACCCATAATAGTAAGTTCTGTCAAGGAGGGATCTCCCATCATCGTGAGGCATGTCTTAGAGGACACGAATGCATACTGGCCCGACTGTAAGATTCTTAATGGTAATAAGATTTGAAGGTGGTGGACATGGCATCTCGCACGACTCGCATGCGCCTGAGAATCAAACGAGGCGGCCAAGGATTAAATCCCGGTCCTATATTGGCCTCATGTCCCACCTGCTCTCTCATTCTCGTTGTGACTTGATATTTATCTCGGCTCTCTCTGTCTGCGGGCATCTGTGCTGGTTTTTTCTGCAACCAAGGCGGCCATGGCAAGAACGAAGGTGACACCAGAAAAAATGGTGAATGGGCCATGTCGCGAGCCCTGAAGGAGATGGGTAGAGTTCAAGGTTTTTTCGAACAAGAAATCCTCGAATCGGATTATGCTCACATCATGCGGTTGGAAAAATTCTTGAAGAAGAAGCGTGGCCGTCCCTGTACGAAGCAGCTGGCCAAGGATTTGGGTGGTCTTGTGGAGGATACTGGTTTTGGGCGCACTCGAGAAATGCAGAATACAAAAACACTTGGGGTCTTTTGGACTATTAAAGCTTTGATGTCTTTGGCGGTGGAGGACTGCATCCACGGCATGCTTATTCCGGAGAAGAATGCCTTGCCGTTGGTGGACCCTATCCCTAATCTCGAAGTTACCATGCATGCTCTCTTCTGGTTCCAGTGCGAGGAGATGGAGCGGATCAATGTGAAACTGGATGCACTTGCTAGGGCCATCACGAGGAAAAATTTAACCAGGCCCCCGCCACATCAAGTTGTTGACACCCAGCTGGTCTTCAAATGAGGCCTTGCTATAGCTAGCAATATTGGGATAGGAAATCTACTAGGTGTTGGTCCTTCGTCAATTCCTCTTTTAGATGATGAAGAGTGGATCTTGACCTTGAGTTGGTTTGAATGGTTTTGATCTATCTTTCATTTTAAGCTATCCTATCATAACCACTGGCATGTGGGGGAACAATGAAATCAACCTTCTATTTCTGCTATGCATAGACATTTCTAGTTTTAGATAGCACGGTAGTCTTAGGACTCTAGTTTTTTGGTTCTGCATGTCATGCATGGCATCTGTGAACTCTAATAGTTGGATAGCTTGGCTATGTACAATTATCTCTTTTTGAATTAATAGAATTTTCGAACCTTGCAAAAAAAAGAATAAAAAAAAAGACATAAAACAATTTAAAAAAAAAAAACATTGAACATTTTTTTAAAGAATAAAAGATAAATATAAATATTAAAAAATTAAGAAAAAACATAAAATAAAATATAAAAAATAAAGGAAGAATAATAAAAAAATTTGTCAATTCTTGCTAGCTCATTCGGTTAAGGTGTGGGTCTCATCAGCATGGTGACCCGAGTTCAATTCCCCTTAGCGGTGAGCTATTTGGGAGGAGACACCAAAAAATACAACCATCATAAGGGTTGGTGTGGCCTAGGCGAGGTACGGTCCCCGGGTGAATTTGATGACTTAGATGCCCTTGGATTGCAGTTCTTAACTAATGGTTCATTACTACCGTCCTCGAGTGACGGGAAATCGAACAAAAATAAATTACATTAAAAAATTTAAAAAAAAATAATGTACCCACCCATCCCATGCCCTTCCACACCCCCCTTTTAAAACATGGGAAGGGGCCCTCTTATGCCTTCCCATGGTTTAAAGGGGCGTGTGAAGGGAGGACTCGATTCTCAGAATTGAGTCCTCCTTTGACACCCCCTTAAAAGGGGGGTGTGAAAGGAGGACTCGATTTTTAAGGGCGGTGTGAAAGGAGGACTCGATTCCGAGAATCGAGTCCTCCTTTCACACCCCCCTTTTAAAAGGGTGTCAAAGGAGGAATCCATTCCGAGAATTGAGTTCTCCCTTCACACCCCCCTTTTAAAGGGGTGTCAAAGGAGGAATCCATTCCGAGAATTGAGTTCTCCCTTCACACCCCCTTTCAAAGCTTAGACTCAATTCTTGGAATCGGATCCTCCCCTCACACCCCCCTTTTAAACCATGTAAAAGGGGGGTGTGAAAGGAGGACTTGATTCCGAGTCCTCCCTATACACCCCTTTTTAAACCATGGGAAGGCATGGGAGGGCCCCTTCCCATGGTTTAAAAGGGGAGTGTGAAGGGAGGACTCGAATTCCATAATCGATTCCTCCCTTTTAACCATGGGAAGAGCATGGGGTGGGGAAGGGGGTTACCATGGGGTGGGCACATTATTTTTTTAATGTTTTTTTAATTTTTTTTAATTTTATATTTTTTAAAATTTTTAATGTTTATTTTTTATTTTGTAATATTTACTTTTATGTTTTATTCTTTTAAAAATATGTTTATGTTTTTTTTTTTTAAATTATGTAATTTTTTTTAAATGGTTATGTGTGTGTGTGTGTGTTTTATTTTTGTTTTTAAAGTTAAATTTGTTATTTTTATTGTTTTTATTTTATTTATTTTTTCAAAAAACAAAAAATTGGTTAAATTTGTCCTTTTTTTGTTTTTCTTATGATCTTAACAAATTATTTTTTTTAAGGTCATGGATCGAAATGCTTGGAATTGTAACCCGAAGAATAAAGGGATGCTACTGATAGGACCTATTTTCAATTTGGGGGTTGATTTTGACATTTTCATTGCAATGGCATCACCTGTTAAGGTCGCGGTTTCAAATAAGTCATAATTTTAAGCTTGGAAAGTTAAATGGGTGTGCCATGGTTGAACCACTTAAGGACCACAGTTTCAAAAGGGAGTAATTTTAACCTTGAAAAAGATAAGGGGTGATCTTGAGGGCGCCATTTTAGGGTTTTGGTTGCAGAGACATCGGTTGTTAAGGCTGGGTTTTCAAAAAAGTTGTAATTTCATCCCCCAAAAAAGGGTGCTACTGGTAGCACTACTTTTCAATTCATGGGTCAATTTACGGTATTGATTGCAATGACACTAACTGAGGTTTAAAGAAAGTTGTAATTTTATCCCCGAAAAGAAATGGGTGCTATCGTGATATGAACGGTTACACCAAAACCCCGAGGTGTTAGTGAAGGCTTCCCACTAGGATCTTAACATCCCACCATGCTCCATAGTCCAGACTCTGGGCTGGATGTGCGCCCGTACAGTGGTGTCCCCTTTGAGCCGTATGAGCCCCGGACGAACACTACAATGCCGACATTGCCACCCGCTCTGTGACTGGAACCTAGGTGGAGGCTCTGATACCAAATGATACAAACTATTACACCAAAACCCCGAGGTGTTAATGAAGGCCACCCACTAGGATATTAACATATCGGTAGCATTACTTTTCAATTTAGGGATTGTTTTTTGGTGTTTTTGATGCAAAAATAATATTTTTTCTGGCTAGAGTTCTCATTTTGAGTGTAGGTTTCTCGTCAAGTGGTATAATGTGTTTAAAAAATTAGAGGAGAAAGACACGCTTCTGCTGCAATATGATCTAGAAGCACATAGGGGTCTGTGAATCACCTTCCTATAAGTCGTTCGACATCGAAGGTAGTCTTGTGCGAATTGGTTGCGATATGATACTTGGCACCATTACCAAATAGCCTTTGAGAGGGTGAGAAGGAAAGCATGGAAGGAGTGGTTTTGTTTCCATGATCATTAACAATAATTTCAAATCTATCTTGCTACCACAATGTGACGCAACTGTAAGTTGTTCCAAGATCAATACCAATTTCCTTATCCTTATATTTGGCATCCATATCTTATTTGTGTGATCACAATATTACTGGCCAAAACTAGAAAAGTTCTCGACTTTTAACCAAAAATAACGAGCACGAACCTCGAACCTTAGATGTAAGATTACCAGTGGAGTGAAGTGCAGTATGCTTGTGGTCTCACAATCCACTGCGCTGCGACGTGAGAGCTCCTTACATTAACTCATATAACTCTCTAATGCAATATCCCCCATTGCTCCAACTCCTATGCTCTTAAGTCACATCATGTTGCCACGTGTCCAGAGCTCGTGATGTTAACTCATAACCCTTTGAAGCTATAGTGCAATATTGCCTACAGTTGTAAGTTGGTATTGTGAAATTGTAAGTTGTAATTTGTACATGTCTCATTAGTAAATTCTTAAAGATTAATTATACAATTATAATTTGTAATTGTGAAATTTGTAAATTGTAATTGTAATTATAATGGTAGATTGTATATTGTAAATTACAACTCTCAGATTGTGACTTGTAGATTGTAATTTGTAAATTATTTGTAGGTTGCAATTTGTAATTCGCAATTGTATTGCAATTGGCGACTGCAAATTGTAAATTGTAACTGTAATTGTTATTGTTAATTGTAACTAACATCTTGAATTGTAACTCCCTGTTGTAAAATTAGTAACTTGTAAATCTAATTATCATTTTCTTAAATTGTAATTGTACAATTGTGAGTTGGTATTGTGAAATTGTATTTAAATATTAGGTCCCGTAACTTGTAATTGTAATTGTGACTTGTATATTGTAATTGACATCATGGATTGTAATTGAAAAATAAATATAAGATAAATAACATAAACATTGAACATGACAATAAGATAAATCTATAACTTCTAAAAGTAAAATTGTAACTTGTAACTTCTAATCCTAAACTTGTAACTTCTAATTGTAAAATTGTAAATTGTATAATCGATGACATAAACATGAACCTAAGATAAATAACATGTATACACTTGTCGACATAAACATAAACATAAATAGCATACACTCATCAAAATAAATATAAGATCAAATTAACATACATGTGCATAAACATATACATACTTGATAAAGATAAATAACATGTACATACCTTCACATAAAAATAAATATAAGATAAATATCTGATGTCGACATAAACATAAGACATCATATATCGATGAAGAATAAATATGATATGAAATAATCCATCAAGTTCATAAAAAAGTACAATTATATATGTATACACAACAATAAAAATAGTGCACAACACGAAAATGTGTCATCCAATATGGGGACCAGGAAATTGATGGGTGTGTGGTAATCCCCACTGCTAGTACCTATTGCACCATGCCCTTGGCATAGGGATGATATATGATCAAAAATGTTGTCTAAAGATTGGAACTGCAAAAATTAAAATTTTGAACTTTGTAAGTGAGTTCTAGATTTAAATACCACTTGAAAATTATAAGATGACATATTTTAAAAATTTAAAGCAGATGGATCAAATTACTTGGATTGATTCCATAGTGAGATAAATTCCAAATCCTGCTATGTGGCATCTCCAGGACAATGCCGAGTCGATTGGCACTCACCATGATGATGTTGAATCAACCTTTCCCACTCCGTTGTGAACATCATTGCAACATAGAATCCCAACTATACATGACCCTTTGTATTGTGACATCATGCATGTAATCAACAAAATAATAATAATTGAAAATTGTAAATTAAACATCAACTTGAATTGTATACTGCATTGAAACGTAAGTTATAGTACCTCATCGACTATTGGCCACTGATCATAATCAGAAGGAGCCTGCGACGTATCTTGCTCCTCTACAATCCCATTTCCTCTTCCCTAAACAATTTTAGCAAGGGACAAGATGAAAGATACAATAAAATAATTGCAATTATACGCATGTATGTAACTTACAAGGTTAGGATGAAGGAACTAGAATATGTACCATGGAGACATCATTAGGGGAAACGATTGGATGGTCAACCAACAAAGAAGTGGAATAGTGTGAATCCATAAAGCCAATCCTCTACATGGAGCAACAAAAAACAAATTAGTATTACTAAATTGATTATTTTAGATTTACATGTATTAAAGATGATTATTTAATGATATATAATGAAAAAAATTAAGTAAATAAATATATCTGTTGTGTCGATGATAACCTGCATCTCTCATATAGACAAAAGTACGAGTCTCATCCACTTATAGAATATGACACTAGAGTTTCATGGTCAACGAACCGAATAACCGAGTTGTACACCCACTATAAATTGGGATCTATAGGTCCAGGGGGTGGTCTAGACCTCTCCTTGTGCATGGAAATGGTAGCGCTACCTAATGTAGTGCACATGGCACCTGCCATCAAAGAATGTGTCTCAACTCTGAGCTACGATGACTCGCCTATGTCCCTAGATCATATAATAGTTAAATTGGAATGCGATTCAATCAAGGAGAGGGTGGTATAGCAGCAAGGCATCTGTGAGCCCCTGGATGCTCATAAATGCATCCCTTCCCAATGCCAAAGAAAGATGACATTGTATTCATGTAATCGGGATGCATGTGTTAGACGAACTCTACATGAATATGTTTGGAAAATTATAAGGAGGCCTAGTCATGGTGGTGGAACATTCCCCACGCTCTAATAAACCTATCATAAAGATGAGGAGTTGTCGCCTCAAAACTAAACTCCTGTAGTCGAAGCAGTTTTCTAGCAACGTGGTCGGGAGGGATGTCAAACAAAGTGCCATTGACATCCTTTCCTTTTATTGTGTTTTTCACCGCCTCCCATTTGTTAGGACCCAATACCTGGTCCCTCCTCCTCTATCAAGAAATCTACTAGATTTCACTCAAAGGCCCTACCCTCTACTAGATGTCGAACAACCAATCGATTGCATCAATCATCATGGACATCGACCGTATGTATGGGCATTCAAAGTGTATGGAAAGTAACTAGATGCACAACCAATCATGCTACAATATGATCACCTAGACCATGATCCTGGTGATATCCTCCTCCCAAGGAGCATGAGAAGCAGGATCAACACTTGATAAATAGATAAAAAATGTATCAGTCAAAGTACAAGACACTGGTATAAATTTTAAAGATACTGATAAATGAAAAATAAATAAAATATGAATTTAATGTACCTATGTGATTATGAACATACCCTTTGTTCTCTAAGGGTATCAATGGTTCATATCCATTGTGCAAGGCAATGGCGACCATGCTATCAGATGAATGCTCACCATACATCCCAGCTGGTGGGGTGCCTATATAAAAGTAGAAATAGACAACAATTAATAATTACACATGTACATGTATACAATAATTTACTTCGATACGTAACTCAATAAAAACAAAACTATATGTAAACAATTTACATATGATTCTGCTTGCGATGTGGGGGGGATTCTGTAGTAGTGGATCATCTTGACGATCATGATTGGCGGAGGGAAGAAGCCTGCTCTGGAGACTGATCTGCATGAAACAATGAAGAAAAATCATATATGTCATGCTTTGAATAAAATGACAAGAACAAAAATGATGATGATGGTGACAACGATGATGAGTATTGTGAGGATGATTAAGGGAATGATTAGGATGGTGTCTACATGGTAATATTTTCATGAGGACAAAGATGATCATGATGATCTGAGTGATCATTATTTTTATGATGATGATACATATGAGGAGGAAGAGGAGGAACAAGATTATTAAAGGCATTAAATCCTTATTTGCATCACAAATATTTCCTACCACCTTTTCTATTAGCCCCTATATTCGTGATCAAGTGTTCTTTCCATAGCCTCCAATGTTTCACACCGATCAGTCAAAATAGGTGTCACCTCATAGTCATTCTAAAACAGAATATCTAGTTAAAGGATAAAATTATGAAACACTAAAAGAGGACAAGGTCAAATGAATCAAATAATAAAATCCTTCTGGGCTCCTACATGAGCTTAGCATTCAAAAAGAAATCCCTAGTTTGCATTCTCGCAAACACTTATGGATCTAGAAAGACATTTATAGAGCTCGGATACTACAGTTTGGATTGCATGTAAAATAATAAACAAAATCTAGTTGACATATCTAGTTTGGTATTTTTCTAGTAAATCTTAAAAGTCCAAACAAAAATCCCTTTGCTAGCAACATTATAATTTTTTTTAATTAAATTTGGGTTGTATCAAAACCATATCTATAGATCTAAATTCACAATAAAATATATAAATCTTAAAATTAAAGAAGCTATGTCATAATTAATATGTAATTAAAATAAAGTGGTGTTGCATATGATAAATATGTATATCAATAATAAAATGAAGCAACATTGTAAAGAAACCATTAAATTAAAAAAAAGTCATAAGAAATTCTTAAGAAATCCTCAATAAATATGTAAGTAATGTAAATAATATTACATTATCTAAATATAGTAATAGAATTGACAGTTTCGAAATTACATAAATTATGATATGTTGGTATTCAAAATATATCTGGTATAAATAACTCTGGGATCGCACCTGTACTGGACCACAAGAGCCGTCAACTTGGCTATATTTTGGGGCATCTCCTCCCAACTAGTTCACCCCTAAGTGGAATTGAACTTGGGTTTCCTTGTTGATGAGACCGACACCTAAACCAGATGAGACAAATATAGTTAACACACACACACACACACACACACATAGATATATTGTTAACACCAAAATTTGTCCACCTTCCCTCATCGAACCTATACGTCCTTGACCACATTTCATTTCTGTCACATGGAACTTCACTTATCCAAAATACCCAAATCAAGCATAAAGGGATATTTTAAATATTAAATTGACTCATATTTCCCAAAATGATATTTTGTATATTTTCCTTTAACAAAAAGGAAACTCGGCACTTGCCCAAAAGATGGACAGGGATTCCAAAAAGTGAGGAGAAAGAAAAGGAAACTCCAAAAAAATAAAAAAATCAGAAAAGTAAAAATCTCAACTTGATCCTTATCCCTCCATTCTACCTACGGTGCCTATATAATGATCATTAAGGTCCCTAATTTACATAGAACTTCTCCACTCATTTCCTACACCGTTACTCTGCCGAAATATCAATTTGATATCTAAAACTCCCTTTAGCATTCATATTTCACCTTTGTTGGAGATCTGCAACCTATGACGAGTGGCTAGAGAACATTGGGTTGTTAGGATATCGGGAGCACTCTTCTTCAGAAGGCTATAGGGGCCCCTGTCACCGCTACTATGAGGTAACCCTTGGTCCATGTACATCCTATTCTTTTAATGAAAATAAATCCATTCTTTGATTAGTTCAATGTGTGTGTGAGAGAATGTATCCAATGCTACTTTAGATTTGTTTCAATGTTTTTAATTTCTTTTATATGCATACTTAGAGTAGTTTCAATTTCTATTTATTAGTTGTTAAAATTTTCCCTTCTTGAACTACTACTAAGGTTTCCATAAACCTTAGTAGGTTCATTTTAGCACATTCTGGTTTGAAAAAATTAGTAACACACAAACATGTGTGTGTGTGTGTGTCAACTCTATCTAGCTCATTCGGTTAAGGCGTGGGTCTCGTCAGCAAGGTGACCTAGGTTCAATTCCCCTTAGGGGTGAACTAGTTGGGAGGAGACACCCAAAAATCCAACCAATTTTACAGCTAGTGTGGTCTAGGCTGGGTGCGAGCCTTGGGTTATTTTGACAGAATAGATGCCCCTAGGTCATGGTTTCTCAAACCAAAGGCCACTCCTTCCAAGTGAGGAAGTTTGAACTATATATATATATATCTATATATATATAGATATATATATAAACTAAATTATGTAAATCTTAATCTAAATTACAAAAACACAACTAATGAAAATGACTATTTTTACAAAATTTTCATTAAAGTTAATAAGAAAAACAATTGGAATAATCATTTCAAATAATTAATTTTTTCATTAAAAGAAAAACAATTTCAATCAATGCATAGAATTGAGCTTTAGGGGTTTTGAATCATCTACCTCACTGTGTGGAGGCCACGGTAGTAGGAGGGGCTGGCTAGTGGCATGGTGACTGGTGACAAATTCATCCTCGCTCGAGCTTTGAAAACCTCATTCAAGCTCTCATATATTGCTCATTCGAGCTTTTGTTCATCACCCACGGTGAAATAATTCATCGATTGTTTTTTTTTCATTTTTATAACAGTTAAATGAGATCAATCGAGCTTTGGAGCTCAATCAATCTCCTAACCATCATAACTATGAAATATTCCCAGGACTTTTGGTTTCAAAGTTTTGCCAGAATCAACCCTCGATTGAGCTCTATAGCTTGATTGAGGGTTGGGTAAAACCCTTGAGCAATCTCCTTTAGTCAATCGAGGGTTATTCAAACCCTCGATCTAGAGTCTTAAAATATCTCAATTGAGAACTTTGTTAAGTGCTCGATCGATATTTTCAAAGCTCGATCGAGGGATTAACAAAAGCTCAATTGAGCTCGTTTTTCACCATATTCGTGCCCTCTACTTGCCAAAAAGTGTTACCCATCTTCATGGGAACACCCTAATAAAAACCAAAAGATACCAAATTGTCACTCACAACCACATATGTGCACAAGCATGAAAAATACTTAATTTCTTTTATTTTTCACATTAATATCAAGAAAATATGCACACTTCATATATTGCATTTAAATATAGGGAAAATGTTTCATTTCCTTACATCATAAGCCTCAATATAAACTTTCATGATGCACTTTCTATTTGATGGCATTGCCTATAGTAACCAATAAAAGGACTACAAGTTCTTCTATTAAATCCCACCTGGTGCACAATATAAAATTGCCCTAGTAGAGTTCTCTTGGTCTCTATTTTCTCTAATACTAGGTGAACCCAAATGCTTATTAATAAGTTTTTACTTTCTAAATCCCATGAATTTTAAAATGAAATTTTCACCTATTGGTCATCAATTCCAATGTTCTTATCCTCATATAACCATTCTTATTGTCCACTAGCATAAAACCTAATCTACCAAGATCACAAACAATATTAAATTGGTCGAAATAACAATTCAATCAACTTTCCTAAGCCTATAGGCACAATCCAATGCCATTTGGAGAAGCTAAGCATCAACCTTGGACAAAGCAACATATGTGGTCTAGGAGGTAGTGCCAATGGCGAGAATTGAACCCTTGCTACTAAGATGGAGCACATATATGAATGTGGCACTAACAGTGAAGGGTTCCCTATTTTTTCTCTAGAGTCATGCTAAGATTACGGTATTGTTCATGGGTTGGAACAACCACATCAACAATAAGGGAAAACACCCGATCACTGGTCCCAAGCAAGAGATGGTAACGTTTGGAATGGTTCCTCTGACTGGTTAAAGGCCCAAATTCCACAATAGTTTGATGCTCAATTTTGATAGTTTTGATCTCTTTTTCCTTTATTTATTTATTTTCTTATTTTTATTAAATATAATATAAAACATAAAAGGAAATGAAAGACTAATACAATACCAATTAGGAGTAAACTTTTATCTAATGGGATGCATAGAATAGAAGATATCCTATTGAAATCAAAGAAACAATCCCCTTATTCCAAAAATGAGTTAAAACGTCAATACAATAAATTATATGAAAGTTAAACAATTACTTTTATATTATTGCTGGAATATTATATACACATTTAATTTCTTTAATGAATAATGGTTAGTTACAGGTTTCAATACATATCTCTAACTTGGAAAAAATAATTATGAATATTCAATAGATAAATATTGAAAAACATAATATAAATAAACAAGTAATTGCTAAGATTAAACATACATGTTCCTATAACTTAAATATAAATCACTAGAAGACTAAGCGATGCATTCATACTAAGCAATAAATAAATAATTATAACTTGCATTAAAATGAAAACACAACATCCATCTTATCACTTAGAAAATTGAAGAAGAATCCGCAACATTCTGTATTAAAAATCGCTTCTAGGGACTCCATCAGACTTCCATTTTCAACCAATTCATGCAATAGTGTACAAAATGAAAGATGAAAGGGTTTCCAACCACAACTCCCCCTTTCAGCTTCAAAAAAATTTTCTTATATAGTTTCCAGCTGGGGGAGAATTGAATTAAGTAAATAATAAAATTAGAATTGTCTACTTCTTTAACAACATAACATACAAAAAATAAAAATAAACAAACGAACTTAAATTGTTCCATCGTGGAATTTATTCCACTGAGCATGTAAGTCCTTAATCCTCACCATTCTATCATCCTACAGCTTCTTGAACTGTACTTTAGCACTGATCATTCTTTGCTTGATGTATTCATCAATGTCAACCCTGATCATATCTATGAGTGCATCAGACCAAGTGGCCAGTTTGATAGGTTGGTAGAAGAAATCATTGTGGAGCTCCCGATATACCTTCATTACCTATTTTTTGGATTCCTTGATCTGATCCCTGTCTTTCCCCACTGTGACGATTTTCAACTTGATCAGATGTGCAAGTTTTAATTTATTAAGAGAAGGCATATTTAATTTTTCCATGTCGACATTGATGGAGTTCCAAATCCTGGTGCAATCCATTTTCGCGTCGTCAATTATATCATTCATGTCTTCCTGAGCCACTTCTAGAGTGTTTTTCCATTCCCTGATCTTAGCTATTTGCTGCATCGACATCCTAGGTAAATCCTTGGGATTTCCTTGTAATGTTGTTTCCAATCTAGCAACTCATCAAATTAGCATTGCATTAACTTATACTCATCCTCAAAGATTTCTGCTTCATCGGTCAACTTTAAAAAATTATTATAACATTGTTGAAATTCTTCAAGTTTCAAAAAGGATTTCATCTATGCTTCCTTTAAGTTTTTATTAGATTTCAATGCTTCTTCCTTCAATTGCTAAGGGATATCACATTTTATTCTTGATAGGAATGGCTCTTAGAATCTATGTTTTATTTTCTAACCTTCATAGCACTCAAATATTTTTGATGTTGTTTATTTAATAGAGATACTCCATTATCATATTTGGCATTCAACGACTGTTGCTCTATGAACTGCTCATGTTTAGAATAAAAAAATCGTTTCTTTACCTGCTTCACTTTCTCTTTATCCTACTCTATCTGTTCCTTGTACTGAACTATCAATTGGTATACATTGTTGAAAAAAGACTACATTTTCCAACATTGCGATCAATGAGGCCACATCAAAGGCAATTTCTTAAGGTTCTTTGTCTCACATGTCAAAAACCACAAGGCTATCTGAATTACCTCAGGTCTTTTATCTCTTTGATGGTCATTAGGAAATACTTTTACTCTCCTAACTGAGAAAGTAATCATCGAGCGATACAAAAACATCATCAATATCCATCATTGAGGAGGAAGAAGCATGTCCCAATCTCATCGAGAGTGGGGTCCAAGGACTGATCAATGATGTGAGCAATGCCAATTGATTGGCTCTATGTGCTTCTTCCCGTCTCCTCTTTTCCTCCTCCTCTTCTTTTTTCTTTTGCTCCTTAATGGAGGGGGGCCTCTTGTTCTCTGTGTACTTGATCTTGGAGAAGTTGCAGTATAGGCAATTTGGCATCAACTGCTTATTTTTTCTTCTTCTCCTCCTCCTCTTCCCTTTTCCTAGTTTCTTCTTATTGTTTCTTTCTTTGTTCTTGTTCATATTTGGGGATTCTTCTTCTTCTATTTGTTTTTCTTTAGCGACCTTCCTAGCTTCCTTTTCTTGCTCCCTTTTTTGGATTTATTGTTCTTCCTGTTGTGCCTTGAGATCAACTTCTTTCTTCATCATTTATTCTTTAGCTAGGGATCCTTGGAAGGCCTTTTCGATCTTCAACTTCTACTTTGTATTTTTCTTCATCCAATGGGCTCCGAGAATATTTCCCAACGCGTTGGTGTCATAGTATTTCTTCTTCAAAAATAATATTTTAACAACTTTGTGACTTTGTGCTTTATTTGTCTTGTTTCTATATAACTCCTCCATTGTTTCACCCTCAAAATATGCTTTTATTTCCATCCCAGCTAAATTTAAGAAAACAAGCTGTTGTTTACACATCTCAACCTTTTGAGTGACATCAGGGTGATTTCCAAAGACATCTTCAAAATTCACAACTCATTAAAAAAAACGTTCATGGGTGTCATCTTCATGTTTATAGGTGAGATTCAACGTCACAGACTTGAAGTGATCTTCAATTATTCTCAAGGGGTCATGTTTCCTCTTTGTGGTCTAGTGGGCCAATGAATTGCAATTATGGAAACTAAATACCTTGGATCGATACTTAAATGATTAACCCGAGAGTTCATACAAACTTAAGAGCTACCATGCACTATATATGCAATTGCAAAGGAAATAACTTGAAATAATAACTAAGAAAGATGGTAAATCAGAGAAAATTTTAAGGATCCATAATTTTCTCAAAGTGTATAAACCTTGGAAAATATTTCTCATTCTTAAAATTGCAAACATAAAATGTTTGACAATATTTTTTTGTAAACAATTCATGGAAAATTTTAGGGGCTAATCTTAGCCCATGGGCTAAATTTAGGGGTTTTAAATTTTTAATGGGCTAATTTTTATTAAACACCCATTAGGTATGATTAGCCCACATATACATAATACATAATACAACATTGATAACATTGATACACCAAAAAAATACATATACATAATATAACATTGATAACATAACCTTCATATTTTCCTATATATCATGGTGATTCTCCCATTTATTATACATAAAAATTTAGGGGGGATTCTTAAAATTTTCCCTAGTAAAAAATTCAAATTTCTAAGGACTTTATATAGTTTTAGGATAAAGTTGGCGATTTTTAGCGTAAAAAAAATTATCCCATGGAATTTGGGCGAATTGCCTTTGAAAAAAGTCAAATCGACGAATCTTTGTTTGGAAGAAAAGGCTAAAAAATAGCCCATGGGATAAATTTCGCCCCTAAAATTTTCTCTATGGTAAATGCAATGCAACAACTAACTAGGAAAATAAAGACGTCAAGGAAATAAATTGAAATACTAACTAAGAAAGACAATAAATGAAAAACAACAAGTTAACTAGGAAAATAAAGATGTCAAGGTAATTACTTGAAATACTAACTAAGAAGAATGGTCAATGAAAATTAGCAACTGAATCTAGGAAAATGAAGAAATAAATTGCTGAAAATTAAATAACAAAAAATAAATGTTGATTTTATCTAAAAGCATTTGTAACAGAAAAAATTCAGGAATGTTACATGAAACTACAGGAACTCTAGGAAAGTATAGGAAAGAAAAACCGTGCAAAAAAAAATTACATGAACATATATAAGTGTAATAAAATACATGCATGGGTTCCTAGTACCACCCTTGAGTGGGCCCAACGCAAGGAATATCCTATAACCCCGCCTATGAAAGTACACTTAAAAGATGGAACACAACTAGTTCTTCTTTATTAAAAATATGTCATTAAATTAGGGTAGCAAGCCACCTTTTGATACAAATTCACCTTGAATCCTCAAGTTGGAGGGGATATCAAGGTATGTCTTTTTTTTTCTTTTTAACAGTGCTATATATTTATTTTCTCTTAAAATTATATAACTATTCAAGTAATAAAGACCAATTCTATCTTGCAATTTTAAACATTTTCTTAAAAATGCCAATGTATGGTTGGCAAGTTTCATATTGTCACAAACTTGCTTGAGACTATTTTTTCAAATGATTGTCTATAAATTCCAAATGTATTAGGCGTTCATATAAAACATATAAATATAGTAAACATCACATACTTCCTAGGAGCCAAAAACTATTATCAACAAACACTTGAGCTTTCTCAACAAACCATGTCAATTAAATAGGTGTGTTGTTCATCAAAGAGCACCCCTTTCCCTATTTTATGGTAGCTCATTCAGAAATATTCCCAAAGAGACAAAAATGTTTTTCCTTTGTTTCAGATGTATTCCCTTTAAGTAGACAACACTGACCTAGGACACCACCAAATCTATCCTTTTGTTTATTTTCTATTATAATCTAGTTGATATATGTGTCATTAACAACTTTTGCACATCAAGGATGATTTGAGGGGCCTTGATCATGGTCAAGGAAATAAAAAAACCATGTTAGTATATTGTTGAATCTTCTTGTACTCTAGAGCATTGAATGAGTCCTCAAAATCAACACCTGAGTCCTTTGTAGGGTTTCTTTATCAACCTTTGAGTGGGATAAAGGTACCATGAGTATGTTTTTTGCATTGTAAATAGGTCTAGAAACCTAAACATGGTTAAGGGGGTAAAAAAGGGCCTGGAGACATAATTGAACCTTCTCAAGGTCAATTACCATGAATAAAATATATACAATGATAGTGATAGAAGCCCTCACTAGGGGATATTTTCCTTAATATTTGGTTGATATGAATTCCATTGATATCTTTAAAACACTCCTTATTGGTATCAAGGACTTTCCCATAGTCATGGTAGGGAAACAACAAGCTTGGGCCCTAAACATAGCTTGTTGAGCTCAAGCATAATGAATGCATCATTTAACCTTCTCAAGTTCAAGCACCATGAGAAGCATCTAAAAGCCATGACATGATCACTCTCAGGGGAGTCTTTAGAATATGAGTTGAATATGGTGCCATTATAAGGTCTCGGGAATCATGGATATGTCTAAAATATGTTTCCATAGTCAAGAGAGGGAAACAAAAACCTCAAGCCATAAACATAGATTTTCAAGATTAAGCATGATGACCACATCCTTAGACCACCACATAGGATCATGTATGGTTGATGAGACTTTGATCATCATCAAAAAATGAAAATCAATGCCTTAGGATCTTATTAAAGCTTCTTGATCTCAAGATCACTGAACAAGTAGTCAAATCAACATACAAGAACTTTGTAGGGGGTCTTTGGTCTCTGAGTAGGATATCAAAAACATGAGTAGATTTTATGCACTGGAAATTTGTGTCAATGCATAAACATGGTCGGGGGGGGGGGGGGAAATAACCGTAAGCTCTAATTGAACCTTCTCAAGGTAAGACATAATAAGCAACACCTAGAAACCATGAATACATGAACCCTCTCCAAAGAATTTTTAACATCCGACTTGAATATGGGCACCATTATGAGGTCTTAGGCATCATGGATAAATATTAGATTTATGACCATAGTTAGGGGAGGTAAGTAAGAGAATATATCCCTAAACCTTTCTTCTCAAGCTCAAGCACCATGTACAAGTCCTCAGGCCACTAAATTAGATCGTTGTTGGATATGAATTGTCTTCATAAGTATTGTGGGCACCATGACTAGGTTAGTTGTTGTTAGTGGTTTTTCATTTTTCAATGCAGCCAACCTGTGTGAGTTGTAAGCTAACACAAGCATTTTCATCCACCTAGTTGTGCTTACCTATTACCGTGTCTCTTGCATTTATATAAATAGAAGTGTTTGTCAAATATTTGCAACACACGGATCAATAGATCATTTTTGTTCTCTCATGGGAGGATTCTTTGGTCTTGCAACTCCTGGGATACCTACGTCTAATTTTCACATGGCATCGGAGCCTCAATGCAAACCCATTCTCATTATTTGAGAGAAATTATGATTTGGTCTGCAGATCATGGTTGTTTTCCTAAAGTTGGTGTTGGGATTTGATTCATCTGAGTGGATCTTTCTACACATATCCACATCAAATATTGTGAGAGGATATTTTTTCTCCATATTAGATATCATGTTCCTAAAGTTAAATATTGCAAGTTTAAAATATTCCATTTTCCCAACAAGACACTCAACTTCCCTCTACCATGTTGAATTGGATAGAATCTCAGATTTATGTGCTCTATGATTACATGATCAATGGTACTTTATCAATGCGCACCATCAATAAGTTCAAAGATTGATTTTCTGTCTCTACTTTATTTATGATATGCTTCTCAATTCATGATCCATGGGTGATTTGCCCCTCTTTTGATCACCGTATTTTTCTCATCGGGGGCCTTTTTTTTGGAATATTTGTTTTTTTCCAAATTTATTATAAGAGGTTAATGGTAGTATTTTTTTCCATAAGTCGCGGTATAAAATTTGTTTTCTTACTAGTTGAGGCATTGCAAAGAGTATTTCGTTTCGTTTCAGATGAGTTGTTGCACAACACCCTAATTTGTCTATGATATAGTTGACTTTCTCATGAGTTCAATGAACTTGTGTTGTTTCCTCTATTTTAAATGGGTACCTTACATGGCCTTGTTTGTCGAGACCCATATAGGGATGGTTGTCCATGATGGTTTAATCACATGCAACGAATATAAAGTATAAATGTAATAATAATAATAAATAATAACTAGTACTAGGTTAAGGGGTGTGTCTCCTCATGCATGGCTTCCCACACCTTATATAAAGGTGACCACCAATTGTAATATTCATCATCTATCTATTCATCATCATTTTATCATTCAATATGAGAGTCGGATTCGACTATTAACATATCGAATACGGTTGCTGCATCCAACCTGATATGGTTGTTGCATTTGGTATCAAAACCGCGTTAGGCATCAGCTTCTACACTCCACGCTCCAGTTGGGATCCTCCTCCACTCTCATCTCACGCTTCCATATCACTGCTCCTATTCCATGCCATCCGCTGCATCAATCCATCCTTCTCCCCATAACACCATCACTCCACTCTTCCCTTGAGCTCCTCTAATTCCAAGCCCGAGATCATCCAGTTCTCCCACGTCACTTCCCCCTCACGCAACCCTAATTACATCACTACATATCCCCATCCACCTTCCCTTTGTCCTCACGCTGCTCCTGTGTATTGCCCTATTCTCCTCCCTTGATCCCTCCATCCACCTTCACTCCTACACTCCTCTTCCACTCCCATCCCTCCACCATCCAACACTGCTCCCTTCCTTTTTTTTGTCCTCTACTCCACGTTTACCCTCTTCCCTACGCACATCCCCTCTCCCTGTCACCCATCTAAACTCCTCTCGCCAACACTGCACTACACCCCTGACACATTTTCCCCTACCTTGCATCGCCTTCCCACATCCTCACGCCAACACTTTGCTACTCCATTTCGTGCTTCCCCCTGCCTGCCATCGCCTTCTCTCCACCGGCACTCTCCACCTGCGCGACCTCCTTCACGAGACAGCGTAAATACCTACACATCCCATCTCTAGCTCCCGCTCTTCCTCTTCCCTCCCTCCACCTCCTTCTCTCCTGCTGCATCCCCATTCCTCTCCCTGCGTGCCCTCGCCATCTCCTTCCATTCGCCCTCATCCATTCCCATCGTTCGCCTCTTCCAATGCCTCCATCTCCTTCCATTTGCCCTCATCCATTCCCATCACCCCTCCATATCTTCCACGTCATTCTTCATCCACATACTCCCTCCTCACGATAGGGATTGAAACCCTAGTTCCCTCCATGGGATTTCAAAAAATATTATAATAATTTTTATTAATAATTATACTTATTATTATATTAAAAAAAACTATTGAAAACTATAATAATATTATTATTTTTAAAATAATAATAATTATTATCATCTATTATTGATTCTCTCTTGAAAACTTTTACAATTAGCCATGAAGTCAATGTGGGACGAATTGGATGAGATCTGCAATCAATTTCATAGGAAAATGGACGAAATGTTTGATCGAATGGAACAATCAATTGTAAAATCTACTAAAAAAGATATTGACAACACCTTCAATAAAATAAGTCAACAAAGCAACCCGAATGCCTCTGAATACAAAGACTCCGAAACTAAATCTAAATATGATTTTCAAAGTCCAGAAGAAAAACCAGACCAAGAACATAAAAATAATAAAGAGAAAGAAGAAACTTTATTCTCAGAATTAGAAACAATTGAATCAAAAATGTTATTAGAATCAACTATGGAAAAGTTTTCCATTGATCTCAACGACCAACAACAACAAACTCAAGAAGATGCGAGTGCTTCTAATTATACACACAAAGTGGTGCCCGAAATAGGCTCGTCAAGTGAATCATGATGCAAGGTAGTCAAGAACCCCGAAAAACCCACGAGAAGACATGCAACAGAAGACGAGCACGAACATACTTTTAGCCTTAAAAATAGTCGTTTTGAAAGAAGTGAAATGTTATTTTCAAGACACCACTGATGATGGTATGATCAAAGAGTTGTCCAAATCAAAAGAAATTGTGACAAAAGGTCCACAATTGCTCATAAATGGAATCCAAAAGGTGATATGGAAAACAAATAATTACAAAGTGTATTGTTTCAAAAACTCATGTAATGTCCCCTCCTATCATACCAGCATGATAGATAGGATCATTGTGCTAAAACCGGGCAATTGGCCCCGATGCTTACTAAATAAAACATCCACATATATAAAAAGACAGGCATGCAGATGTACAAATCTAAGCAAACACAGCAGAAGTAAATCATGTGCAGAATTAACACACATCCATCATACATTCCAGATTTTCATGTCATTCATCAATTAAGCAATATCAAATTATAAAATGAGAATACTTATCTTAAACCAAGTAGTCCCTAAGCAACCAGCTACGCTTCTGCAATGTTCCACCCAATCGTAGGCCAGTGTGCTCCTCAATCTCTCAGTACCACTGCCACCCCCGAGCTGGGCATGATCTCCACAAGGAAAAGGGGAAAACAGGCTCTCACATAGCCCAAGGTATATCAAAATCAACCAAGCCAATCAGCAATTGGGCTTCTTAGGCTGTTAAGAGGTGGGTGCATATAACATCAAAAGCATAACAGTGGGTTTCTACCAACGCCTATATAGTTAAGTTCCCAACAGTGGGTTTCTACCAGTTCCAGAAAAACATGGGCAACCAAAAACGAAAAGGAGAAGATGGGAAATCAACCCCAGGAGCGCAGAAACGTTTTCAGAAAAATGGTCATGGGCATTTCGTGGGAAGAAACGACATCCATAACCCCAAAAATCGTGGCTCTCTTCTCCCAGCCACTGAGCTAACCAAAAACGAGTTTGCAAGCATGGAATAATGCAGGAAATGGTGAAAAACGTGAAGGATAAAACCCCAACAAGCTCAGACTGCGTGAGAGGATGAAGGCCATGGGTGAAGAATGGATTTGGGCCAATTTCGTGGGGGTTTTCTTGCCCAGCAAACCAAAACTCGATTTCCCAAGTTGTTGTCTTTCCCATACACGAAAATTGACAGCCATACCTCTCCCATCCCAAGGCATTAATTGTCTCAACCGATTATTGGAAGAATTAAATGATTGGGTGCATGAGACCAAATGGGTAGTTGAGAGTTCATGGGTTTCCTCAATGAAATGGCTTAACACCATGGCTCAAGGGTTTGGTTATTCCCCCCCCCCCCTATTCCTTGTAAAGATCATGCCCCCATCTCTTTGTTGCATTGCATAGCTGGTTGTGGGTTTTTCATTAAAAATTGCATGTTTACATGATGTTCGATTTTACATTGTGCACCGCTAGCATAAGAACCATATGCATCTATTCTAATTGCCGATACATAGAACGGTAAATCAATGGTGGGGCCTTGGCCTTGAGCTCCTCACCATGACTAAATAACAATATTTACATCATTTTCAATATTAATGCAATAGGGTCAAGCTGGGGACATTACAACTCACCACTCAAATAGAAAGGATTACAACACGAACGTCCAGGTTCACTTCAAAAGAAAGGAACCAATCCAGAATATACATCTCATTAAGCGCTTCAACGCAGATCTAGAATCAGGTTGATATCAGTAAAATCAGCTTTGAGGACAAAGCTGCCCTTAAAGGGGGTGGAAATGCAACGAATATAAAGTATAAATGTAATAATAATAATAAATAATAATTAGTACTAGGTTAAGGGGCGCGTCTCCTCATGCATGGCTGCCCACACCTTATATAAAGGTGGCCACCAATTGTAATATTCATCATCTATCTATAATATTATCATTTTATCATTCAATATGAGAGTCAGATTCAACTATTAACATCCAATCAGATATGGTTGCTGCATACCTCTCATTCAACCCCTTTGAGTAGTGGATTGTGTGCCGCTCGTATAAATAGTAGTAGAGTGTCACCAGGTGTTTTCCTCCATGGATTGTACTACCTTGTTTTGTGGTTTCTTCGAGCTTTCCACTTTGGAGTGTTTCTTGCTTAGGTTGTTTGTCATTTTTTCCACCTTTATCTTGTAGTTCCATACTTTTACCATCATATATGACATACATTACTATCATCTTTTTCACCTAGTTCATCATTGTGGGAGAGTGGTATGCAATACTTCTTCATGTTACTTTTTACTCACTAATTTTAATTGATATCAAGCATCTTTGAAGTCAGCCTTGTACACAACACTAATTTCTATAATGACTCGGTGGTTATAATAGCTAGTGACCCATGGATTCCAACGAGATGGATTGGTTTCTAGAGGGAGACTTGATATATGTTGTTTTCTTGATCATAAATGAGTACCTAATTAGGAATTTTGTGATGGGTCTCAATTTTAGAGGGTTAATCTATTTTGGGGGTGTGCATTCAATTCTGATTGCCTAAACAATTTGGCATGTGCATTTTTCAACATTGGTGATTGACTCTGTTTTGGAGAGGAACTTTTATCCTATGGATTTTTCTCCTTTTATCCACTTATGAGAGTTTCTACATGGGTACCTTATCAAGCCTCACTGTCGGTACCCATGTTTGTATTCTTTTTTATCCTCCCTACATTTCGCTTATGGGGGGGTGCTAGTGTTTTTGCATTTTTCCAATGCAGCCATTCCTGTCCACCCAATTGTGCTTACCTATTACTAGGTCTCATGCATTGCTATAAATAGTAGTGGTTTTCATATATCCGCAACACACATATCAATGGATCATTTTTTTTCTCTCGTGGAAGGCTTATCTGGTCTTGTAGCTCTTGGGATGTACTATGTCTAATTTTCATAGTTTTGCACCAAGACTAAGTCTATAGGTCTAACCAAATTCATGTGATGATAGCAATGGTCATTTTCCCTAAATGATGCTTCTTAGATAATCACCATGAAAAACACCTATAATCCATAAAACATTACATCTCTTAGGCATCCTTTGACTATGACTAGTTTACTAAGGGACATAATGATGCTTTCAGTAAAATTGATTGGGTCTTTGAATCTTGATTATGGTTATGGATGTATAACAAGGGCCGTGTGAATTTAGCAAGGCTTCTTGGGCTCAAGTGTTCAGAAATATGCATTGAAACAACACATAAGAAATTTATATGGGTTCTTTGGCCTCTAAGTGGGATATGGTTTCCATTTTGGTTTTAGCAGTAGTGAATGGTGCAAAGGCCTATACCATGGTTGAAAAGAAAAACAAGGGACTTGCATAGGAAAATAAACCTATTAGGCCTCAAGTGTTATGAACAAGGCCTCCAACCATGATACATTCCCTGTTTATGGGGTCTTGGACCCCCAAGTGGTATTCCAAGTGCCATTGGTCGATTTTATGCAAAAGGGATGGGCTTAGGGGCCTTGACTATGTCCGAGAGAGGAAAATAGGTCCTTTTCCCCTAAAATAATTTTTTAATCGTAAATATTTCCTTTTGTAACATGTAAAGGAGAGGAATGTTTTTCAAATTGAAAAATGATTCCTAACCCTTTTTAAAAACATGATTCCTTATCCTTTTCTTAACATTCAAAATGAAAAAGTTGATTCCAATGATGTGAATGACCTATGTTTTTTAAATGTAATTTTCTTATACTAGCACAACCACTTGTGGTTGATGAACACCATTAGGCCACAAGTTAAGTGTTGTGAACAAGTTATCATGTGAGGAAACCATGTCTTTACTTTGTTAGTATATTGTTGTTGGACACATATGATTTGTAAGACATTCCATAGTATTTGTTGATCCATAGTTTGTGTTATTGTTGTTGGACGCATATGCTTTGTAAGTCGCCCATAATAATTGTTGACCCATAGTTTGTATTGGCCCATGGTTTTGACCCATAGTATTGGCACCTAGACTTAGTATATAAGTGTGTGTTGAGGCCACAGAAGGCACCATGAAGTTATTTGTATTGAGGTTTCTCAAAGGAGGTTGCCCGCTCGAAGTGGCCTGTGATCAATAAATTGATTCTAAGTTCTGTTATTACTACTATCTCATGTATTTTCATTAATTAATTGTTGCAGGTTCCTCACATCTGGTATCAGAGCACTTTCTTGGGCTCATTGGGTAAAATTTATGCCAAATTTTCTTTTCGCATTTGTTGTAGGTTCGGATATGGGAATAATATCTATCTGCTTAACTGTGGGAAGTACTTGGGCATAAGCCCTAAAAATCATTGTGAGGATTACCACAGGAACCCCAAAGTAGTTGGCCCATTAAGAGGACCTTCCCGCAAAAAGGGCAACGACCCCTACCTGATTGACTAATTCCCACTTGTGAGATAAACCAAGAGCTGTCGTTTGTGGCAAAGCAGTTATCAGTTTTACTTGAGACGTGGAGTGAGGGGTACTGCCCCAATATGCAAGTCGTCAGACAACATTGGTGGTTGAGTGAATCCCCTGAACCATTAGGAATCCGAGCATATTGGGTCCATATCTATTTTCAACTGATAAATCGCATATTTCCTCTGTCCAGAACTGTTTCCGATCATTTCCGCGCCGTTTTAGATCTATCTGTTGTCGATCACTTCCGCAAAGTTTTAGATCTGTCTGTTGCCGATCCCTTCTGTGCCATTTCAGATCTGCGTCATTTCAGATCTATCTGTTGCCGATCACTTCTGCGCTGTTTTAGATCTGTGTGTTGCTGATCCCTTCCGCATCATTCAGATCCATCTGTTGTTGATCCCTTCTGCGCCGTTTTAGATCCATTTTCTTCTGATCCCTTCCGCGCCGTAGCAGATCCATTCTGAAAAAAAAAAAAGTATAAAATTCTATGTTTTCGCCATATCTCCCTTGTTTTCACTTTGTTTCCCTTGAAACTTCCCTGACACCCCTGTCATCCCATTCTGCATCTTTCATTCCTGAGGACCCTATCCCAAATTCCACTTCCCAAAGCCAGAAATCCCACATTTGTCTATTTTTAGAGTTTGCCATAACTTCTTTAATTTTCACCCAATCGCCTTCAAATTTTGCCATCGTGTTCATTCTCTATTTATGTTTCTTTGTCCCTCTTTAACAAATTTTCCCATTCTTTCACCCCGCTTCTGAAATCCTCATTTTATACTTCCATGTCCATTCGAAAGTGTCCAAAACCTAGTCAAACCCCAATTACCCATCAGAGTTTTTCCCAAATCCAAATTTCTCTTTACTAAATAAGCTTATGTTTGTGTTTTTCTACCCATTCAAAAAAAAAAAAAACTCCTGGTAATGGTTGTCACCTGGACAAGATCAAAAACCATGGAGGAAGCACTTGCATCCATCCAAACCAAACTACAAGATTTGGACGAAAAAAATTTCGGCCTTCATCTTGAGCATTCAACCATGAACAACAAACGACAGTCTGAGTCTTCTTCAGACAATGGGTTCTCTTCTTCCGGCAATTTTCGTGGTCTGAAGCTTGATTTTCCTCATTTCAATGGTACTGATCCGAATGGCTGGATTTATCGTGCATAATAGTATTTCATTCTGCATAATACTTTTGATGTCACCAAAGTTCCACTTGCATCCTTTCATTTGGAACAGGAAGCTCTTCAATGGTACGGTTGGTACATCAGGGCCCATGAAGAGCCAAAATGGCCAGATTTTTGTCAGCTCCTTTTGCAACGATTTGGTCCTAGTGCTTTTGATGACTTCACAGGATCCCTCACTAAACTTCGCCAAATTGGCACTATGAGAGAATATCAGACGAAATTTGAGAAACTAGCCAATTCACATAGAAGGATTGTCTGATGACTTCTACAGGAGTTGTTTTAACAGTGGTCTTAAGGATGAAATCCGATCAGAGGTTAAAAATTTTGTACCAACACACTGATGGAAGCCCTAAGGTTGGCTAAGTTGGCAGAAGACAAGATTGCAGCCCAACAACGCTCCAAACCCACTTTTGTTCCCTTCCAAAATATGGGTTCTCAATGACCTCCCATTTCGCCATCTCCTCGACCAACTCCTATCAAGCATTTGTCAGAAACAGAGATGCAGGCATGCAGAGAAAAAGGGCTTTGTTATAATTGTGATGATAAATTCACTCGGAGACATAGATGTGTTCAACAAAAGCTCTATCTCTTGTATGTGGATTCTCCTCCTACCTCTGAAATTGGTGAAGAAGCTCCAGATACAATGGATGATTAGGTTGACATTCAGGAGCCACCTATTGACCCTCCATCTCAGGAAGACCACCCAAAGATATCTCTCCATGCTTTAGCCGGAATCACCACCCCCTAAACAATGTGGGTCATGGGTTTCTTCAAGAAGCTCCCTCTTACCATACTCATTGATTTTGGTAGCACTCATAACTTCATTGACCCTCGGATTTCCAAATAGGATGATTGTTTTATCCATCATTGCTCCAAATTTGAAGTCATGGTTGCCAATGGGGGCACCTTACCTTGCAAGGGGAAGTGTCACAATGTGCATATCTCTATGGAAGATTATAACTTGCATTCTGACATGTTTTCCTTGGCCTTAGGCAAATGTGATGTGGTTTTGGGTGTTCAATGGTTACGCACACTTGGACCCATCATCTTATGGGATTTTGCTGAATTTTGGATGCAGTTTCTAGTCAATGGGCACAAACACAAATTTATAGGCTTACAACCAGGGTCTCTCTGCATCATCAGTTCACATCGCTTGGAAAAACTCCTTAAGAAGAATTCACATGGTGTCATCGCTCAACTCCATTCCATTCAGATGCACCCATCAACGGTCTCCACTACTCCCTTGGATCTCCAACCAATTTTGGATAGATATGTCAGTTCCTTTGTTGAACCAGTGGGATTGCCGCCTTCACGAGACCTTTCTGTTAAGAATTTATTTGCCTCTATATCTGCGAAGGAAATGATGGCTATTTTTCATGTAGTACAAACGTGGCAGGCATACCTATTAGGGAATTCTTTTTGCATCACGACTGCTCACCATAGTCTGAAATATTTCCTAGAACAACGGGTCTCCTCACCCGCACAACTGAAATGGATTTGCCAACTCCTGAGTTATTCCAATGATATCACTTACATGAAGGGTCAAGACAATTTGGTTGCAGATGCTCCTTCTCGCATAATTGATGCCCCAGTTTCTCTTTCAGCTATTTCTCTGCTTGTTCCAATTGGTTGCAATTTGTTCAACGGGGCTATCTCTTCTCTGAACTCCGTGAGTCTCCATTGGTCAGGCACTATGGGTTCCTCCAAACGTATGAGCAGGAACAACATACCTTCTTTTGGAAGGGAATGAAAAGGACAATTCAACAGCTGGTGGTTGAATATGATACCTTCCAGCTCCTTTCAGGATTGCTCGAACCCGTACCCATCCTTCCATGGATCTGGACAGATTTGTCTCTGGAATTCATTAACGGGCTCCCTAAATCTGGAGGGCAGGTTGACATTACCAATAAATGTTTGGAAACTTATCTTCGTTGCTTCACCTCCGAACAACAACCTCTGTGGGAGAAGTGGCTCCCTCTTGCTGAATGGTGGTACCCTACTGTATCTACAAATACTCCATATGAAGCAATCTATGGTTAGGCACCGCCATTTCTTCTTCCATACACCCTCAATAGTGCCCCAATTCAGGAAATTGACATGGTTCTTCGAAACCGCGATCAAATTCTTTGCATTTTGCAGGACACTCTTCACATGGCTAGAATTCGAATGAAACAACAAGCCGATCAACACCGTTTTGAGCGCACTTTTCAAGCAGTTGATATGGTTTTTCTTTGTCTACAACCTTCCAAGCAATCCTCCATGACACTCAAAGGGCGTCCGCTTATCTCTCGCTCTATCATCGAGGTATTCATTCAGTGGCACGACGTGCAACCAACGGTTACTACATGGGCACCACTCCTTCAGATTTGGCATCAATTTCCACATCTAAAGCTTTGAGGACAAAGCTTTTTCCAAGGGAGAAGGGATGTTAGGAACCCATGTCTTTACTTTGTTAGTATATTGTTGTTGGACGCATATGCTTTGTAAGACGTCCCATAGTATTTGTTGATCCATAGTTTGTGTTATTGTTGTTGGGCGCATATGCTTTGTAAGTCGTCCGTAGTAATTGTTGACCCATAGTTTGTATTGGCCCATGGTTTTGGCCCATAGTATTGGCTCCTAGACTTAGTATATAAGTGTTTGTTGAGGCCAATGAAAGCACATTGAAGTTATTTGTATTGAGCTTGCTCAAAGGAGGTTGCTCCCTCGAAGTGGCCTGTGATCAATAAAGTGATTCTGAGTTTTGTTATTACTGTTATCTCATGTATTTTCATTAATTAATTGTTGCAAGTTCCTCACATATCACTTATCCTTGTATCAGCTACCACTATAATATATATATATATATATATGTGTGTGTGTGTGTGTGTGTATGTGTGTGTGTATTTGTGTGTGTGTGTGTGTGTGTGTGTGTGTGACAATAAAATATGTGACAATAAAATGATTGAACATTAAAATTACTTTCCCATGAAATGAAATTATAAATTTTCATAAATTTTTTAATAAAAATGAAAATAAATGTACAAAATAAAAACCAATTTTAATTTTTCAAAGTACAAAATGAAAATGAATGTATTAAATAAAAACCAATCTTTATAAAAAAAATAATGTTTTAATATAAGAAAATTACATTTAAGATTTTAATTACATCGATAGGTTTTTATATTTTAGAAATTGGGGTGGAGTAGCAATTATGGTTTTCCTAGATTGCAAGAGCATGAGACGAGTGTACTGTCCAGATTGATTTTATGGATGTCACTCCAAATTCAAAATAAACAATTATATATATAAAAACATAATTGCTACTCCAATTATATATATATATATATATATATATATATATATAATGGATGTACACTTGTCTCATGCTCTTGCAATCTAGGAAAAACATAATTGCTACTTCACCCCAATTTCTAAAATATAAAAACTTATCGATGTAATTAAAATCTTAAATGTAATTTTCTTATATTAAAACATTATTTTTCTTATAAAGATTGGTTTTTATTTAATACATTCATTTTCATTTCATTTTGTGCTTTGAAAAATTAAAATTAGTTTTTATTTTGTACATTTATTTTCATTTTTATTAAAAAATTTATGAAAATTTATAATTTCATTTAATGGGAAAGTAATTTTAATGTTAAATCATTTTATTGTCACATAGATAACAATTTTTTATCCTTTGAAAATTTTCTTCACATTTTTAAATGAATTACCGTACCATCTCATTTTATATAAATTTTGTAGTAAAACTTTCACTATCATGTCTTACTCTTTTGTGTTGAGTTAAAAATCTAATATTGATATTTAATAATTATATTATCTTCACTAAAAGGAAATCTTTTCATATGACGTATGCCATGATGTCACCGTCGTATGACATATGCCATGATGTGCAGGTACTTAGGTTAGTTGTGTATATCAAGCAAACTTTACAAATTTATTATGATTTTCGATTGTTGGAATTACAAATTTAATATGATTTTCAATTGTTGGAATTACAAATTTAATCTGACTTTCGATGGACAGAAGAATAACATATGAACGCAATCAATCTGCCCTGCAACACGTAGCTGGCATCTGTTGTATGGAAGACTTCAAATTTTGATTTCTTAATTTCCACTACAATAGAATGACCATTATCTCCACGTAATCCAAATTTTAAATTTTAAATGGCGGATTCAATTTGATTCAAGTGACAGTTATGGACTTGTTGGTGAGGTAGTATATATATAAATAAAACAGTCGGTGAAGTTTTTATTCCATGAGGAATAGACTATCTTGAACACTAAATGCGTTAAACACTAGACAGAATTGGAATATTTCAAGCCCGCTACCTATGTTTTGTAATATACTTCAGTTTATACCTATATATATTTGTCTTTAGTTTTGGTCATTTTCTGGTTTTCAGTGTTGGCATTATTATTATAACATTAAAGATTGAGATATGTTTACATTTATATTAATATCTACGTTGGCAAATGGGACATTGCCAATATTAAGTGGAAAAATGTACAGTCATTTTTTTAATAAATAAGATCACAGTGTAGTCTATCTATATTAATAAAATTATTGTTGGTAAGGTATTATAAATAGAGTACTTAAATCCTGTCTTTTGAATAGGGTTGGGTAATTCTCCTGGAGCAGTTCTTTGTGAATAAAAGTGAACATGGGTATTTAGAAAAACTTAAATGAAATCTTGAAACTGTTTATTGTTATTCTCGTGAACATGGACAGGTTTTTCTTGTTATTTTAGATGGTGATCTAAAATTTAAACGGTGGTGAGATCAAACGTCCAGACACGTGTATAAAGAACGACCTCCACTCAACTCATAGTTACTATGCTCGATAGAAGAAATTAAGCAAGTTACTGCTGAATCCATTAAAATGGACAAAATAAATCACTACAAAACCCTAATTAAAAGAAAAAAGGAACTATCCTAGTAAACTGCAAAAAAATCTATTACACCTCTCCAAGGTGGCTCCTATGAAGTTCCGGAGGCAAATTCTAACCCAAAACAAAAGAAGATAATAAGATTGCTTTAAAAGATTGGAATTCCTATCTTAAAAAGCTTTACGAATCCTTGGATATGAGAGATAACATTCAAACCCTCCTTACAACGAAAGAAGTTTTCTCATTAGAAGACATAGATTTCAGGGTTAAGCACTTAGCAAATGAAAAATCCAAAGACTACTCCGATGGTGACAAACTTGAAGCTCCTGAATGATGCTTCATCAGAAATAGTAAATGTCACCATGTATAGACAGATTATTGGTTCATTGATGTAATTGACCAATACTCGACCAGATATATGTTTTGTTGTGAACATGTTGAGCCAGTATATGGTGGAGCACATGAGTGTTCACCTGATTGCAGCAAAACATGTGATGATATACCTAAAAGGTACATTGGATTATGGACTCAAATATGCTTCAGATAGTGAGTTGAGGCTGTACGGGTACACAGACTTAGATTGGGCTGGAAGTGCCGAAGATAGGAAAAACACTTCAGGATGTTGCTTTAGTTTGAGATCAAGTATGATCTCATGGCTCAATAGAAAGAAGCCATGTGTTGCACTTAGTACAATGGAAGCTGAATATGTAGCAACTTGTTCAACTTGTAGCGAAGCAGTGTGGCTTCGCAAGATGTTGGCAGGATTGTTCGATGCAGAGATTGATGTTACGGATATACTCTGTGACAACCAGAGTTACATCAAGATGACAAAGAATCCTGTGTTCCATGATAGATCAAATCACATCGAGATCAAGTTCCACTATTTCTGGGATATGGTGCAGAAGGGATCTGTGAAGCTTGAGTATGTTCCTACAAAGGAACAAGTTGCTAATGTGGTGACTAAGCCTTTGTCTTGCATAAATTTTGAATACTTTTGAGACAAGCTTGGTGTGGTCTAGAGGGACCTCTCTCGAAAGAGAGAATGATAGTTCCAGTTCTTACGAATTGATGCCAGTCCTAGGGGATGAAGATCAGTACCGGCTAACTAATAGAGTTCATATCCGTAAGGATAGATGCCTATCTTGGGGACAGAAGATCAGTACTGGATGACTAATAGTTCTAGTTCTTACGAACTAATGCCAGTCTTGGGGGTTGAAGATCAGTACTCGCTGACTGATAGAGTTCCTATCTGTAAGGATAGATGCCTGTCCTGGGGACATAAGATTAGTACTGGCTATATGTTAGAGTTCCTATCCGTAAGGATAGATGCCTGTCCTAGGGACAAAAGATCAGTACTGGTTGACTGATAGAGTTCCTATCCGCAAGGATAGATGCCTGTCCTGGGGATAGAAGATCAGTATTGGTTGACTGATAGTTCTAGTTCTTATGAACAGATGCCTGTCCTGGGACAGAAGATCAGTATCGGCTGACTGATAGAGTTCCTATCCGTAGGGATAAATGCATGTCTTGGTGACATAATATCGGTACTTGATGACTGATTGTGTTCCAGCTGATGGTGTTGGTGATGATGATGTTCTAGCAGATGATATGCCAACTGACGATGTTGGTGATCTAGCAGAGGATGTTCCAGCTGATGGTGTTGTTGATGAGGATGTTCCAATAGATCATATGCCAGCTGACGATGTTGTTGATCCAGCTGATGAGTATGTTCCAGTAGATGATATGCCAACTGATGATGTTTTTGATCCAGCAGAGGATGTTCCAGCTGATGGTGTTGCTGATGAGGATGTTCCAGCAGATGATATGCCAGCTGACGATGTTGTTGATCCAGCAGAGGATGTTGTTGATGATGATTCAGAGGATGCTGCTGATGGTGATATTCCAGCAGATGATACCCCATACATATGATGATCCAAAATCTTCCTACGACATATAGAGATTCACAAGTTAGTTGTGCATTTGTTGATGTTACCCGGGGAATACCTTCAAAGTTAAGAGGGAGTGTTAAAGAAATGTAACTGCGGAAGATATTCTAATTACATTTGTCTATTGTACTATTGTATTCCTCCTTCAGGAGATGCCATTGATGTATTTGATAATGTAAGAGTCATTGAAAGACTCAATGTAAACCCTAGGTCTTATGTCGGCCTACAAGAACCCAGAAAAGAATATTATATTATGTAATTGACATGTCGGCCCAATCAGTAGGAGAAGTCATCCCAGTTGGGGAAAAGTCACCCCAACAGAAGAATAAAAATAGAGGATGAGTTCCTCATTTATATTCACACATTCACTCTCACAAGTTCGCATAGAAGAGAGAGATAAGTTCACAAAAGTGGAGAAGTAGTTGATTTTGTCTTGGGGTTTACTTTTGTAATTTGTGATTTCTATATTGAGGAAGAATTTGCCGGGGTTTTCTCCCTTTGGTTTCCCTGAGAGAAATATTGTGTTCATTGTGTTCTTGTTGTTCTTTTTCTTCTTTCAGTGATAGATTGTTTAATGTTATATGCTAAACACGTAAAAACTAAACGAGGGGAAATTAACTAATTCAGTGCCTCTAAATTTCACCCCATAGCCATAATTATGAATTCATAACATGGAAAATGCGTGTGCATATATATAAATAAAAACACACATAGTGGAAATAAACTCAATCCACACACACATAACATGCATATGCAAGCATAAACATCACATGCATCAAATAAAAATTCATATACGAGAGAATACTTATCATTAAATAAAGAAATTCTAAGCTATGGTTGTGTAACAACAATTTTCTACCCAACTGTAGGCACTCTATCCAGCATATACTCTATCCACTGAGAAGCCACCCCCACGCTGGCCTATGAGGCCACCAGGGTGAAGGAAACACATATATGATTCTCTCTCTCATCCCACAACCCGTTCTTCTCTCTATGCTTATCCAAAAGCTCATCTGGAGATCTACAAAAATCTCACTAAGCCATCATAGCCATGACACTCATTACAACTACCCCACACAACACATGGAAGGAATTTCCCTTTATTGATCCATAGTTCCCTCAGGAAATCCAACCCTCATTGTGCTTACTAGTGTGTGTAGTAAGAGTCTAACCTATTGTATACCATTGGAGAACCTCCTGCAACATTAATTCATGGATTCTCAAACACCCAAAAGTAGAAAAGCTTAATGGATAAATGTTCCTAGCTTTCCCAACCTCTATGCTCACCTACAACCATCTAATTTTCCTTCAAATCTACAACTCTATCTCTAAATTCAAATTTTTGGGTTAAACACAGTTTTGTAATGGTCATGAATAACAGTAGAAAGCTCTACATAGTGTAGAAATATGCATGAGAGAATGACAGAATGAGTGTTGACTCCAAGGGATAGGAGATGATGATGAAAAGACAACTGAATTAACTTCTGACCATAGAAGAAATGGACAGTTGGAATAACTACCACAACCCCCATGCTTCAATAACTACATGAAGTGACTTTTCCAACCAACCTCACACATGCATTCAATGATTGGGTTTAATAGTCAAGAGGAATTAATTGTCTCATTTAAAGCACATGGCTTAATTTGGACGAGTTCTAAGGTTGACACTTGGCAACAAAGTATTTAGTTTCCCATAGGCCCCCTTTCCTCTTCTGCTCTAGTGGAATCATAGCCCCTCTAGTGCTCTTTACACATCCATCTTAGACCATTTTATTATTTTCCAACATAATAAATACATATAAAAGATTTGGCATGATAACCCAACCACATGGTCCAAATTAAAATATTTACATCATACATGCCTAGCCATTCACTAGTTGGTCCTTGGCCTTAAACTCCACACTAGGAATCCATATTAGCATATTTACATCATTTACATAATTTTGATTAAATACATTCCAAATCAAAACTAAGGATATTAAAAAGGAATTATGGTATGGTCCTTTTGGAGTGTTGGAAAATGCAGACGATAATGCTTACAGACTCAGTCTACCCCCATATATGCGCATTTACTTAGTAGTGAATGTGGAAAATATGAAACTCTATGAACCTTCCATGGTGGACCAAGAACCTGAGAAGGAACTACCTTCTATAGAGGACTTAGCACAAGAGGATCATGTAGAGTTATCAGAAGACAACATTTTGTAGAAGAATTACAGGACAACCAAGTGAGGAGAGTATCAACTCTGGTAGGTGGGGTTGAAATGAAAACTTCTAGGAAAGGCTAAATGGTACTCCAAGGAGAAGGTAGAGGGAAAATTTCTTCACCTCATTTGGTAAAATATTTTGGGGAACAAAAGCCTCCAAAAATGGACAGGTGTGATTCGAAATGGATAAATATATAATTTTTCATCTATTTTGGTGCTTTCAGGGTTGAAATATTGGATGAATTGGCTTGTAGGGCCCATTTTAGGGGCACGTATCATTTTGTATATTTGGGGTCGAGAACATTTCAAGGCTTCTTTGAGGGTCTAAACAATTTTTTTGGGTCAAAAGTTTCCATCACTTTACTATGGCCCTTCACATGATTTTTCACTCCGAGTCCTTTCCAGCAGTCCAAGAATCATCTCAAACAGAGTATGTATGAAGAATTTATGAATCCCACAAGTTGACCTATCCATTTGACCACCACAGTACAGAGTGGATTCCACGCCATCTCTCATCTCTCTCATACATATGAGCTAGTCATGAGTGGACTTTCAAGAATATTCTTGAACACCCAAAAACCTAACACTAGTTGAAAGTTGGGGTGTGCAAAAAACCTTAAAATTAACCCTAGATGGCTATCAGGCTATGTTAAACACCAGGCCACTTGGAGAAGAAGGGGTTCCATTGTTTCGATGTTATTATATTGTTCCATAGTTGAGCAACAACACATTAGTGGATATTAGAGCGGGACAAAGGGGATAAGAGATCCTGTAGTAGCCATTATGTTTGAAAACTCATAGGTAACTCGATAGAGAGTACCATTTCCTTTGCATTTGCATTTTGATATGAAGAGAAAGGCATTATAATCCTCATTTTTTGCTAGGTTTTTCCATATAGTGGGTTTCTCTAGGGTATATGTTGTGTTATTATGTAGATTGTGTACTTATTTTCTCTATTTATTCTTGTTTCAGTTTCAGTTATTTAACATTTACTAAAAATAAGCTAATAAAAATGACTAAGTTGTAAAAGCTGTTGTGACGAATTGTTTCAGTGGAATATCCATAACCATTTAGGGATCAATATCCCACCATGAGTTACCAACATTTGAGGATAACCCTATCATTATACAACATCTAAGTTATGATAAATATACTTGAAAACTTTATATAGATAAAGTTAAGGTAAAATGAAAGAGAATCTTAGAAGATCACAACACCATTGTGGTTACTAAATGTTTGGAATCCATTAGGGCCTTAAGATGCACATGAGGAAACTAAAGATTTAATTAAACATTTTGTAAATGAGAAACATGAATAGAACATCAATTTGAAAGACATGATTTGATGAATTGGAATCTATGTTGAACTCTAAACCTTTATTTACGCTCCATGCTATTAAAGGACCAGAAGAATATCCATAACACTCAATAATTATGGAGGGATAAGTCATTCCAATTATTATTATATGGAGTTGGATAAACTATTCCTAGGAATGAGGAAATGATCATCTTTATCTTTTAATTATGGGAAATAACCAATAGGGATTATGTTTTGGTTAAAAGGATCCTTTCCTTCACAATCCCTTCAAAATAAAACTTAAATAAAACTTAAAAGAATACGAGTTTTCATCACATCTTTGCAGATACATTTATCAAAAGGCTTACTAATATGAATGATCACAAGAGACAAAAGGATAACCTCCCCTTAAATAACAGGCTGAAGAAACCCAATGGAGCATGGGATAGCATGATTGATGTACTACAACCTTTCCTTTATGCAGGATGATAAAATCTATGCTAAGTATAAATATAAATAAAATGTGAGTGTAGTTAAATATTTCCCTTACTCAAATATGGATAACCTTTGATGTTTCCCAAAAGTTTAAACGAGAAAGGAGTTCACAAGCTTTGTCATAAACAATGTGGATTACAATTCTATTGATAGAGGTCAACTCCTGTGGCTACCACTGCTACCACTATAATCCATCCCGCCTCATCTCGTGTTGGTTTTAGAAGGACAAAGGAACCGTCGGGGATTGAACTTGGGACCATTAGTTGGCAAGGCACTCAATGGTGTCCATAAAGCCAATTGCTCTACCCCAAGCAAATTAAAATGGTAATGAGATTTAGATATAGGGATGTTTAACTTAAAATGTACATCATGAACTTTAACTATATATGTGAATATGTGTATGTGGTTATATTTGTATACTTAATGGATATGTGAGGTTTCAACTATATATGTGAATATGTGTGTGTGGTTATATTTGTATACTTAATGGATATGTGAGGTTTCCTATGCATATTGTAGATATGGATATTATGTATGACTAATTCCATGAATGTTCCAATGTCAATTTCAAACTAGATATATCTCTTCCTCTAGTTGACACACAACATGATTAGAATTAACTCACGTTTGACTAAATTGAGAGATTTTAAATTTTTTATTTGATATGGGAACTTGAGTGGTGGGTTTATTAATGTGGGATGTGGTTTTTAGGTGGAATCACAACTACTCTTAGTTTAATTTATACATATGTTATTATTATGATTTGGATTAGTAATTTTATGTTAGGTATGTTTGATAGTTATGTGGGGTTTTATAAGTTATATGGAAAGCATTATTAAATATACATAATATAATAATTTCTAAAAAAATATTATCTATATAATTTTCATTATTTAATTTAAGAGATTAAAATAAATATTTCGTTAATCTCTTAACATATTTTTATTTATTTATTTTTATTACATTAATGCCTTCCTCTTCATATCACATATCAAATATTGCGCTGGCCTCAAATCATGTGCAGATAGCCATGGCCTCAAGTCATGTTTATAAAATTATATTAATCCATGCACTGCTTGCATATTGGAACGACAGAGACGACGAGGTTTTTCTTATTGTGGTTACATAATCATAGTTGTTGGACCTCTCTTCTGTTTCAGAGAAAATAAGATGAGGCTGAAAAGACTTTCCTTGCAAATGCCTGTTTTCCTCTTTGCCTTGTTTCTATACCCATCATCTGCTTTCCCCATGAATTCATCATTCTATGGAGATGCCACCGTGTTGATGTCAATGAAATCACAATTGCAGGTCAATCCTTATTATCCTCCTCTATTTGATAATTGGAGAGCTGCCAATCACACCAACCATTGTTCATGGACTAGCGTCCAATGTGACCATATGGGTCAAGTAGTGGCTCTTAATCTCTCTTGGATGGGTATTTCAGGCCCATTCCCGACTCAGGTCACAAATTTGCTAGCGCTCCGTTTTCTCAACGTCTCACATAACTACCTCACTGGAAGTCTCCCCTCCAACCTATCAAACTTGAGGAATCTAGAGGAGTTCGATGTCTCCTATAACTCCCTCACTGGAAGTCTCCCCTCCAACCTATCAAACTTGAGGAATCTAGAGGTGTTCGATGTCTCCGATAACTCTCTCACTGGAGGCCTTCCCTCCAACCTATCAAACTTGAGGAATCTAGAGGTCCTCGATGTCCATGACAACAATTTGTCAGGGGCATTGCCACTGGATTTGAGCTATCTGGTCAAGCTCAGGTATCTTGAGTTCGGGGGAAATTTTTTCTCGGGCAGCATTCCTGGTGAGTACGGGAAGCTCGAAAAAGTAGAATATCTTTCATTGTATGGAAATCGTTTAGGTGGAAGAATACCAAGAGAGCTTGGCAATCTGGGGAGCTTGAAAATACTTTCTTTAGGCTACAATGTATTCGACGGACAGATTCCTCCCGAGATAGGAAATTTGACCAAGCTTGTAATTCTCGAGGTGAGTGATTGTGGTCTTAGAGGTGCGATTCCTTCTGAGCTTGGTGGCCTGAAAAATCTGGAGGGAATGTACTTGTACTTCAATGGCCTCACTGGCCATATTCCTCCTCAACTGGGGCATCTCGTGAGCTTAAAATCCATGGGTCTATCCGATAACGATCTCTCTGGAGAAATACCCGTGGAACTCTCGGAGCTAAAAGAGTTGAGAGACCTGGATCTGTCTGATAACAGACTACAAGGCGGGATTCCATCTTTCATTGGGGATTTGCCAAATTTGGAGACATTGCTGCTTGCGCGGAACAATTTCACAGGTCTGGTGCCTCAGCAACTGGGGGTGACCGGAAAGCTATGGCTAATGTACATTTCTTCCAACAAACTGAACGGTTCCATCCCTCCGAATCTCTGCAAGGCGGGAAGGCTGCAATATTTGTTTATAGAAGATAATTCATTCGTCGGCCCCATTCCTGACTCTCTGGGCACATGCAATTCCCTGTCTGTAATCAGCATGGGGGAAAACTATTTGAATGGTTCGATTCCCGCGAGCTTGCTATACTTGCCCATGCTACATACGATCGACTTGCACAACAATTATCTCAGTGGGAGCATAAGCGGGGATATTTGCCGTCTGGGCAATATTCAATTTATCGATTTCAGCCAAAACAGGCTTTCTGGTATGATTCCAAAGGCGATTAGCCATTGTAGTGGTCTGTCAACCATTGATCTTAGCCAAAACGAGTTCAGCGGCCCCATCCCAGTGGAAATCGCAAGGATGAGCAATCTTTACTCTGTAAACGTATCCGGAAATCACTTGAATGAGAGCATTCCCAAAGAATTTGAGAAAATGAGGAACTTGATCTCTGCGGATTTCTCTTACAATAACTTTTCGGGCCTTATTCCAGAGGGTGGTCCCTTTTCTCATTTAAATGCAAGCGCCTTTGAAGGGAATCTCTACTTATGCGGACCACATTCGACCACCTGCAGTGGGACGACGCCAGTCAAAGACAACATCAAGCTTGGACTACTCTTGGCGTTGGGACTTCTCTTTTGCTTGCTGGCGTTGGCAACTGGGGCCGTCAAATTTAAGAGGAGAGCCCACAGCAAACTGGGCGACGGGACAGCCGTGAAGAAAGAAGGCGAGGGCAGGCCGTGGAAGATGACGGAATTCCCTAAGCTCAACTTTGGGGGCGATGACATACTGGAATGCATCAACGAAGACAATGTCATCGGCAAAGGAGGAGAAGGAGTTGTGTATAGAGGCATTATGCCCAATGGGGAGCAAGTCGCAGTGAAAAAACTTAGGCGGATAGGCTATTCAAATGATCATGGTTTTTCTTCAGAGATCAAGACCCTGGGCAGAATCCGCCATCGACACGTACTCAGATTGCTGGCGTTCTATTCCAACGATGAGAATAATCTTCTGGTGTATGAATATATGTCTAACGGAAGCCTGGGGAAATTGCTTCATGGAAACAATGGCGGACAATTGGATTGGAACACCAGATACAAAATTGCAGTAGGAGCTGCAGAGGGGTTATGCTATCTTCACCATGACTGTGGGCTGCCTATCCTTCATCGCGACGTGAAATCCAACAACATTCTTTTGGACTCCAACTTTGAAGCTCATGTTGCAGATTTCGGCTTAGCCAAGCTGTTGCATCATTCGGGTACCTCGGAATGGATGTCTTCAGTTGCAGGTACCTTTGGCTACATAGCTCCAGGTAAAGTGTTGTTTCATCTTTTCTTTGTAGAGGGTTTCCATGTAAATTGTTGGGCTCCTAAAGTAGTGGATAGCCAATTTTTGTAGAGGGTCTCCTGTAAATAGCAGCTCAAGAAGCTTTTTGAAAGTTTATGGTCGGTTGTTGTCAATTCTAAACCCTGTAAGCAGAGCTGTTCAGTTCATAATAAGGGGAATCTGTGTAATAGACAGCAAAGGCAGAGCAGATCTGCATCATAAAAACAAAGACGCAGGAGTGAAAAGTGCTAATAGCATTATTATTATTTATTCTTTTGCTGTGATTGCCATTGGCTTTTTGCTCTAACATACTATTTAACATGAATTTACAGAGTATGCGTACACATTGAAAGTTAGCCAGAAAAGCGATGTATACAGCTTCGGAGTGGTTCTGCTTGAGCTGATTACTGGCAAAAAGTCAGTGGGTGAAGGTGAATTTGAAGAAGGCATAAGCATAGCAGGGTGGGTGAAGAAGATGACCAATGGGAACAGAGAAGAAGTAGTGAAGATTATTGATCCTAAGCTTAGCAGCGTTCCGGTGGAAGAGGCCATGCATATGTTCTTAGTGGCCCTGCTCTGTGTACAGCAGCAGAGTGTCCGAAGGCCCAGTATGCGCGAGGTAGTCGGAATGCTCACATACTTCAAGCCCAGCCAATAATTTTCACATTTACATATGCCGGTGAGGGAAAGGAATCCAACAAGCCAGTCTCCATCCTCAAAAAGTCGAGGGAAGATGTAGGGTATACCAGTGTAAAATATCGTCAACTTTTGTTGTGGTTATATATATTATATGCAACAGCTGTCAAGCGTTTCATTACAGTTTGGTCCCATTGCTTAATCAGACCGGTATTGGGTTGATCATTAAAAGATACTGCAATTTTCCACGAAAGTGTATAAACTGTGTTAAAAAAACCCGGATATAGTGGGATATTAACGTATTCTTGTTTATAGAGACTACTCCACATGTGGATGGTTTTGGTACATAAAATCCTTCAATATATGTAAAAAATAATAAATGAGTTTACCATAATTATAGTGCATTGGAAGTGGAATCATTATGATAATGCTGAAATGGTAGATAAAGAAATGCGTACCACCAACATAAATGGAATTATATATTCAATAATAAAAAATAAAAAAATGCGTACCACCAACATAAATGGAATTATATATTTAATAATAATAATAGTAAATAAATAAAAATTACAAAATGAGAAATAAAGCATCATAAATGTGATGAACTTGGTATTTTATTGGAGCATGTAACTATAAAGGAGAAAAGTTGATAAACTGTTTAACATAAAATGATGGGCTTAATGACTAAAAATGGATTAAAAATGGATTCGTTCTTCTTGCAATTTTATCAATTAATTAGAAAACATTTATTTATCACTTATGGTTACCTTCATATTTTTCTATTATAAATGCATTGGATTGGAGAGATCTTTCGAAAACCAAAAGTTGTTTTACGAAGCTCAATGCATAGATATATTAGGGGCATCTTCGTAGTGTAAATGTCATTGTTAATGACAAGGAGTACTTTTGAAAAAGCAACGCAACAAATCAATTTCCTCATCAAAATTTGAAACTAGCATGTACTTTTTTCAAAATTTTGAGTAGAAAGGTCAAGCTAAATATCTCAACACTTAGTGTTTGGTTTTTCCATTCAAACTGTGTCTCAGAAAGATATGTACATAATAAAGTAATTGTAACATAAAAATTAAAAGAATGATAATTGCTAATCTTAATCCATTCACTTTTTATTGAGATTCTTTCAAGATTGAAAAACTGGCCAAGTACTCATTGAGAAAAAACTTTTGTATTGAAATGAAGGGTAATTTTTTCATTGCCATGAAATACATTAAGGTCGTACACTTGTCTACAAAACACATGAAACGTAATAGTAGAAATCCATGGCATGACATTAACCTCTGTAATGGATAATTGTGGATACCCACAAGAATTAAGCTCTTACTAGGACAATCATCTATGAAATTTAGTATCCAGGACAATTCATTATTAGTTGTGGGAGGTTATGTGAAATGAAATCTAAATACTTAAGATTCATTGCAATTTTTTTAAAATTGTTTAGTATTGTACAACATTTGATCATCATTTCAAGAAGATGGCATTTCACTACAAGTTGCTCAGATATATCGTCATTTCTATAGATATATGATAGCTTACAAGTTAATAGTTAAAAATGGCATTTCACTACAAGTTGCTCAGATATATCGTCATTCTTATAGATATATGATAGCTTACAAGTTAATAGTTAATAGAGAAAATAATTAGTGTAAAATACAAAGGGTATTTATAAAGTAATCATCTAACTACATAATAAACCAGTATTAAGCCATTTATTAGCAAGGAAGAGTTTGACTTGTGTATAAAGGTCTAACATTTCCAAGCAATATTTAGACACAGGGGAAGATTTTATATTGCTTCACTTGTATAATTAATGTGACACTAAGTTCATGCTAACTCTTAGCTCAATATTTAATCACACCTTAAAAAGGGGGTGTTAACGAAGGACTCAATTCCAAGCATCGAGTCCTCCCTTCCTTTATTTCTTTTTTATTCGCTGGAAAAAAAAGCATCGAGTCCTCCCTTCACACCCCACTTTAAACCATGGTAGGGCCCCTTCCCATGGTTTAAATGGGGAATGTGAGGGGGACCCATTCCGAGAATCAAGTTCTCCCTTTTAACTATGGGAAGCTCATTGGGTGGGGAAGGGGGGTAACCATGGGATAGGGTAGGTATTTTATTTTTTTAAGTTATTTTTAATGTTTTTTAATTATTTTTAATTATTTTTTCTAATTTTATATATTTTGTTAAATTTTTTATGTTTATTTTTTTATTTTGTAATACTTACGTTTATGGTTTTTATTTTTTTAAAATTTTAGTGTTATTTTTAAATTTAATATTTACTTTTATGTTCTTAATTCTTTTAAAAATTTGTTTTATGTTTTTTTAATTGTAAAAAATTTATTTTATATAATTTTTTGAAATGGGTGTGTCTTGGTTTTTAATGTTTTTATTTTTTTTCAAAAAACTATTTTAATTTTGTTTTTGGTATTTTTTTTTTCGTTTTTACTTTGGTTTTAACAAAAATAAATAAATTTAAAGGTTATGGTTCGAAATGCTTGGACTTGTAATCCAAAGAAGAAATGGTTGTTATTAGTATCAGTTCTTTTCAATTTGGGGGTTGATTTTCACATTTTCATTGCAACTACATCATTTGTTAAGGCCATGGTTTAGAATAAGTTGTAATTTTAACCTTGGAAAGAAAAATGGGTGTGTCATGGTTGAACCACTTAAGGACCATAGTTTCAAAAAAGGTGTAATTTTAACCCTGAAAATATAAGGGGTGATTTTGAGGGCACCATTTTAGGGTTTTGATTGCACGAACATTGATTGTTAAGGCCGAGGTTTCAAAAAAGTTGTAATTCTAGCCCCGAAAAAAAAGGGTGTTACTGGTAGCACTACTTTTTTATTTGGGTGTCAATTTACGTTATTGGTTGCAACAACACCAACTGAGGTTTCAAAAAAGTTGTAATTTTAGCCTTGAAAAAAATGGGTCCTTCGAGTAGCACTACTTTTCAATTTAGGGGTTGTCTTTGGTGCTTCTTATGCAAAAATAAGAGATTTTATGGCTAGAGTTATCGTCAAGTTGTATAATGTGTTTGAAACATTAGAGAAGAAAGACATGCTTCTACTATGACATGATCCAGAATAACATAGGGGTCGGTGAATCACCTTCCTATAAGTCTTTCGACATCAAAGAAAGTATTGTGAAAATTGGTTGCAATCTGATACTTGGCACCATCGCCAACTAGCCTCTAAGAGGGTGTGAAAGCAACCATGGAAGGAGTAGTTTTGTTTCCCTGATCATTAACAATAATTTCAACTATATCTTTCTACCACATTGCGATGCAGCTATAATTTGTTCCAAGGTCAACACCAATTTCCTTATCCTTACCTTTGGCATCCATATCTAATTTGCGTTCAGAATATTACTAGCCAGAACTAGACAAGTTCTCGACTTTTAACCAAAAAGGAGCACAAAGCTCGAACCTTGGATGTAAGCTTATCAATGAAGTGAAGTGTAGTATGCATGTGGTCTCACAATTCATTGTGCTACCACATGAGAGTTCCTTACATTAATTCATATAACCCTCTGAGGCTAGCACTGCACCTCTCACTAAGAAGGTGAGTATAGCGGGCTCTCTTGTGTATAAGATTGAATGGATAAAGGAGGATTTGGACAAGTTTATGTGCATCGCTGTGTTTTTGGTTCCATTGATCAAACTATTGGTCCTCGTGCCACAGAGGTTGCTTTAAAATTTGAACACAGAACAAGTAAAGGTTGTAACTATGGCCCTCCTGCTGAATGGGGCGTTTATGTCGCTCTTGAAGGTAGTAATGGTGTTCCCTGTGTGCATTATAAGGGTCATAAGGGTGAGTACTATGCTATGGTTATGGATATGTTGGGCCCTAGTTTATGGGATGCTTGGAATTCCATTGGGAAAGTGATGTCTACAAAGATAGTGGCATGCATTGTTGTAGAATTTATCTACATTCTGGAGAAGATGCATGCTAAAGGTTATGTTTGATGGTATAATTGGGTCAAATCCAGTTGTTAAACCAATAATCACAGATGGTGTTCAAATGGGAGACCAAAAGTGAGGTAGGTTATCAGTTTACAATACCAATGAAGAAGAGGTATCATTTCAATGTGGCAGATTCCAAGATGTCAAAGCATATTAAAAAATGAAGGTGGTCTATTCATAAGTAGTATACTTACTTATGTAGCATTGAACTCAAACCTGTGGGCATATTTAGGCAAGCTGGAATATTTATGGTTTTATTGAGTTTGAACTCATTGGAATGTTGGAGTAATAATGTCGAAATGCTTAAATTAGTAGATTGTTAGATATTTGGATATTCTTAGTTTACGTGTAGTTTCTTGATCCACTATTGTAGGAGTTTGTTGAGGGCTTTCCAGCCTATATATTTGTCACTATTCTCCTATGTTAATTAAGCTGTGTTGAAGGTTGGTCTCACCTCCAGTGATTTCGCGTTGTGGCCTGTTGTCTTGTGTTCCACTTATAATTTCCCATTTCATAACAAATTATATGGCTCACAAGTACATAGAGAGACCTACAGACTAAAAAGAGAGACCTACACACTACAAAAAGTTAATATATATGATTGATTATGTTAAGACCCTCAAAATCAATCTTAACTCTTGACTTCATTATTTAGGGGTTTCATTAACTTTATTAATTTAAAAATATATAAAATTAATATTAAAAGTATAAAAAATAGTGCCTAACTTCTTTTTCAACATGGAAAAAATCTATTTCTTGATATTCAAAAAAAGAATCAAGGAGAGGAGTGCTTTAAACAACATAGATAATATACAATTGGTTTACATGGTTTTTTTAACTGGTACTAGTACCTTTATTCAAGAATCAAGATGTAACAAGAATTACTTAATCCACTCAAACATTACATAATCAATACATAGTACCTTTATTCAAGAATCAAGATGTAACAAGAATTACTTAATCCACTCAAACATTACATAATCAATACATAAAGACTCAAAATAATAATAATAATAATAACTTAAAATAATAATGTTATTTATATAAACCAAATTGGAAGTGACAAAATGTGTGAAAAGTTAAGTTATATAGTGTAACATCATGATCATGACCTAGTTGCGCGATACAAAATTTGACCTAGTTGCGCGATACAAAATTTGACCTTGGTAACTATTTTGTGCATTAGCCTTTATGTGTTGCCATCATTGCAAGTTTTATAACATAAAATGTGAAGTCACTCATTGACCTTGCTAATTATTTTGTGCATTAGCCTTTATGTGGTGGCATCATTGCAAGTTTTATAACATAAAAATGTGAAGTCTCTCATTGACCTTGCTAATTATTTTGTGCATTAGCCTTTATGTGTTGTTATCATTGCAAGTTTTATAACATAAAAATGTGAAGTCACTCATTGACCTTGCTAATTATTTTGTGCATTAGCCTTTATGTGTTGGCATCATTGCAAGTTTCATAACATAACAATGTGAAGTCAGTCATTATAATAATGGGACAATCAACCAAGTTTACACATTATCCAAATAGTCATGACGAATGATTTCCCACATCCCTATCTCGTTGACTTAATCCCCTTATTTTTAAATATTAGTATACTGTACAAAATATCAGAAATTCAACATATGAAAAAAAATATCTTCCCTTAATTAAATATAATATTTATATAAATAAGTTTCTCTATTGATTAGATGCTTCACCAGAACAATTAAAAATGACTTTTATAATATTTATTGATAAAATGAAAGTCAATTTGTTGCTAAACTAACATTATTACCTTTAAAATTCACAAGTGACAAATTGTGAAGTTACAAGTATGTTCCCTTTAATTGAGGATGAGTCTTTCACTATGCAATGATACACATTATCATACATTTGTTCCTCGTTTCTTTTTTACTGTGCTTCCATTACTGTAGTTGTTAGACGTCTCTTCTCTTCTGTTGCTCTGTGAAGTCTCTTGCCATTGTAGATTCATTGCCTACAATATGAGATTGCAATTAGTTGCCATTCAAATCTCTGTTTTCCTCATTGCCTTGTTTCTATACCCATCATCCGCTGCTATGCCCAATTCATCATTCCTTGGAGATGCCAATGTGCTCATTTCAATGAGAGCTGCAATGGTTGACAATATTAATGCATTACATAGTTGGAGAGCCTCGAATAACACCACCCATTGCTTGTGGAGTGGGGTGCAATGTGACCGTTTCGCCAGAGTTGTGTCTCTAAATCTTTCCAACATGAATCTTTCAGGTCCATTCCCAAGCGAGGTCACAAATCTCACAGCCCTCCGTTTGCTCAACGTCTCCCATAACTTCCTCAATGGAAGCCTCTCCTCCAACATATCAAAATTGGAGAACCTGGAAGTACTGGATGTCTCTTGCAACTTTTTATCAGGTGCAATGTCACTGGATTTGAGCCATCTTTACCTCGGAGGAAATCTGCCAGCTCTCCGTTGGCTCAACGTTTCCAATAACTATCTCAATGGAAGCCTCCCCTCCAACATATCAAAATTGAGGAATCTAGAGGTACTGGATGTTTCTTACAACGATTTCTCAGGTGCATTGCCACTAGATTTTAGCCATCTTTATCTGGGAGGAAATCTGTCAGTCCTCCGTTGGCTAGACGTTTCCTTTAACGGGCTCAATGGAAGCCTCCCTTCCAACATATCAAATTTAAGAAACCTAGAGTTTCTGGATGTCTCTTACAACTATTTGTCAGGGACGATTCTATCGGATTTGAGCTATCTCGTGAAGCTCAGGCATCTTGGCCTCGGAGGAAATTACTTCTCTGGCAGCATTCCCGGTGAGTATGGGAAGCTGAAAAATGTAGAGCATCTTTCATTGCAGGACAACAGTGGTTTGAGTGGAAAAATACCCGGAGGCATTGGCAATCTGGGGAATTTGAAAACACTTTTATTGGGGGGAAATTCATTCCATGGTGGGATTCCTCCCGAGATAGGAAATTTGAGCAACCTTGTACGCCTGGAAATTTATACTTGTGGTCTTAGCGGCCCTATTCCTCCTCAATTAGGGCATCTTGTAAGCTTACAATACATGGATCTAAGCTATAACAATCTCTCTGGAGAAATACCCTTGGAACTCTCGAAGCTAAAAGAGTTGAGAGAGCTGTATTTGTCCACTAACAGACTACACGGCGGGATTCCATCATTCATTGGGGACTTGGCAAATTTGGAGTATTTCAGTATTGAGAAGAACAATTTCACAGGTTTTCTGCCTCGGCAACTGGGCGTAAGTGGAAAGTTAATCGCACTGTCTGTTGCTTTCAACAAACTAAATGGCCCCATCCCTCTGAATCTCTGCAAGGGTGGAAGGCTCCAGTATCTCCATATTGAAAATAATTCATTCGTCGGCCCAATTCCTGACTCACTAGGCACATGCGATTCTCTGGAAGAAGTCTACATGGGGCAAAATCATTTGAATGGTTCGATTCCTGCAGGCTTACTATACTTACCCATGCTAATGGTGATCGACTTGCAAAACAATTATCTTAGTGGAAGCATACTGGAGGAAATTAATTATGTATCGTCCATGCTTTCGCTGATGTATATTTCCAATAATCGTATTGGTGGCTCTCTTCCTTCATCCAGAGGGAAATTATCTGCTTTGAAGCAGCTTGTGATGGATGGAAATCAAATAACAGGGAATGTTCCTTCATCCATAGGTAATTTATCGTCTTTGCAGATGCTTGTGATGAATGGAAACCAATTAACAGGGAATGTTCCTTCATCCATATGCAATTTATCCTCTTTGCAGATACTTGAGATGCATGGAAACCGATTAACAGGTAATGTTCCGCCAGAGATTGGCCGACTGGGGAATATTGTAAAGATCAATTTCAGAAAAAACAGGTTTTCTGGGATGATTCCTCGGGAGATCAGCAAGTGTGGTGCGCTGACAGATCTTGATCTTAGCCAGAACGAGTTCAGCGGTCCTATCCCAGTGGAAATCGCCAGGATGCACATTCTCAGCTCTCTGAACGTATCCAAAAATCACTTGAACGAGAGCATTCCAAAGGAATTTGAGAACATGCTATTATTGTCTGCTGATTTCTCTTCCAATAACTTTTCAGGTCTTGCTCCAAGGGGTCGTTCCTTTTCCGAAGCAAGCACGTTTGCCGGGAATCCCTACTTATGCGTGCCATTGTCGGGCCCTTGCAATTTTCATGTCAATGGGTCGCTAGTCCAAGTGCACAAGAAGGGCCAGGTTTCTGGTTGGCTCAAGCTTGTTTTAGCGCTGGGACTTACCTTCTTCTGCTCGCTGGTGTTAGCAATTGTGGCGGTCACAATTAAGGCAAGAGCCATCAAGGAAGAAAGGGATAACAACGCCTGGAAAATGACCTCCGTCCAGAAACTGAACTTTGGGAGCGACGACATCGTGGAATGCATGAAAGAAGAGAACATCATCGGCAAAGGAGGAGCCGGAGTGGTGTATAAAGGCATCATGCCCAATGGTGACCAAGTTGCGGTGAAGAGACTTATGGGGATAGCCCCTTCAAATGATCATGGTTTCTCTGCAGAGATCAAGACTCTGGGCAGTATCCGCCATCGGAACATAGTTAGATTGCTGGCCTTTTGCTCCAACCGTGAGAGTAATCTTCTGGTGTATGAATACATGCCCAATGGAAGCCTAGGAGAGATGCTTCATGGAAACAATGGAGGGAATCTAGATTGGGATAGAAGATACAAAATTGCAGTGGAGGCTGCCCACGGGTTGTGTTATCTTCACCACGATTGTCGCCGGCTTATACTTCATCGGGACGTGAAATCTAACAATATTCTTCTCGATTCCAAGTTTGGAGCCCATGTTGCAGATTTTGGCCTAGCCAAGTTATTGCGTCATTCTGATACCTCAGTATTCATGTCTTCAGTCGCAGGCACCTTTGGTTACATAGCTCCAGGTAAATCGTTGCTTCATATTTTGTTTTTGTGTTCCTTTTAGTATATATTGGATGACGGGAAAAGAATAGTGAATCATATCATAATATGTATTCATCATCGAGGGTGCCAATAGAGTTCTGAGTTTGGTTGTTGAATTGATGTTAATTATAGAAGCTTTCTGATCATTTAATGTTAGCTATTAATTGAACAGAGTACGCGTACACGCTGAAAGTCGACGAGAAAAGCGACGTTTACAGCTTTGGAGTGGTTCTGCTGGAGCTGATTACAGGTAAAAAGCCAGTGCGCGAATACGAATTTGAAGAGGGCATGACCATTGTAGGTTGGGTAAAGAAGATGACAAATTGGAGCAGAGAAGGAGTAATGAAGATTATTGACCCGAGGCTGAGGCTGAGCAGCGTCCCTATGGAGAAGGCTATGCATTTGTTCTCCGTGGCTCTGCTCTGCGTACAACAGCAGACTGTGCAGAGACCCACGATGCGCGAGATAGTCCATTTGCTTACACTCTTTACTTCGCAACAGTGAAGCCGAAGCCGACGCAATAATTTTCCATTCCAGATTTGAACAAAGGAATGAAACAAGCAATGTGGAGACTTTCTCGTAATTGTTATATGTTTGAGTTTGTGTTCGGAAGTTGATATTTTTATTTTTTTATATTTATAGGTGTTTATATCTTAAAGTATGGAGTGGATTATTATTTATGCTTTGCTTATATTAAAAAAAAAAGAATGAGACAATTGTAATGTCTATATTAATTTTATGACAATCGTTCAAAATTCAAATAAACAATTATAGTCATTGTATATAAATAAAAGAATTTATGATGACATCGCATGAATTACAATCATTACAATATGAGCTCAACAAGAGCAATATGTCACTTACAAGAATTGAACCTGGGTGGGGAGAGTAACAAACATTCCTCCCAACCACCCACACTACAATCAATGGACATATTGAAATTGAAACTTATATAAGGGTATTATAATATATATATATTATTTTCCATGGTTTATAGTTGATTTTTATCATATCAATTTTAATTTTCTTTTCTAAGATAACTAGAATACTATCAAAATATTTTTGATCTTTTACGTTGAGCTAATGATCTTTTTATATTACTTTAAATCTCTTATTTTGTCACCCCTTGTATTATCCAATGGTTTAACCAAGAGTCTTTTTGTCATCTTTTCTTATGTAGTGTTAACTAAATTCAAAGCAATATTAGGAAGTGTCTTATCGTTGATATTGATGATCTTGTTTATAAATTAGGTACGTATTTATACTTTTGTCTTATTGGGTGGAACTCAACCTCTAAGAGGAGGATTGGATAGGGTGTATTCCTTTAAATTTTAAGATTATAAATTGTAAAAAGTTTCTATATTTGTTAATATGAGGAAAAACATACTCTTTCATAATTTGGGAAATAAAATGAAGATATTATAATGGTTCTTTAAAAAAGAGACTTTTCGCCCTCCATTATTCCTTTTATCACACTATAGTTCCACTTGAGCTTGCGATGAAGGTAACCTAAGGTACTTGCACCAATTAACTTCATCTAAGTTGTTATCATCATACACAAAAAAAGATAAGTAGTTTTCTTGGACTTGATTATCAACACCTTGTTGATGCCCCGAATATCGTTGCATCAATCAGCAAGGGATTCTCCCCAGTAAGCAATCCCAATTAGATCGCTCACCATTTGGTGTGGGGAACCCATCCGGTTAACAGTTCCGGCTACCGTAGTTTTTTAAAGATTTGTTGGTTTTACTGGTTGAGGCGCGATCCACCGGTTATATATTTTGCATTTAAAATGATGTGCACGTGCCCTAGACTAAATGCACGCAGTAAACAAATCTGTATTAATCTAAACTAGTTTAATCTACCTATCCTTATAAGGAGTAGAGTTAAAGAATGGGTAAATAACTAGAAAATACACCAAAACAACCCACAGTTAGCTGTTAAATTGAAAGAGGCATTTACAGCAGAAAAGAAAGATTATCTAAGGTAACTCAGATAAATATAAACATTCCATTACCCATTTAACACAGAAATTTTACATAAGAATATGAAACCATCCACAGCAAAGAATTAATTCATAAAAGCCAGGAAAGATCTCACAGGAAATGTATGAGAAATTTGCAGAAATAGTTCAGCAGCTCAATCAACAAGACTCCATGTAAAATGACGTGCTAGCTTTCACAAGCCAAAATGATTTCCATTCATGTAGCATAAATAGTTCCTTTACAAAATAGCAAAAGAGTTTCACCTACCAAAATTCCTTCTCTTCTCTTTTTATTAGCTATATATAGCTTTACAAAATGTGCCCAGAATTGACACCTATACCCTAACTGTTTAGATTCCTCTATTTTGTCTTGTAGTGCTTGATATTACATAAGAAAAATATTATAAATGCTTTACAAAATGGGAGTTACAGAATTACAAATTTTTTATCGTCCCAAACATATGTACAAAAATGCACATCCACGTGGCACACTGAAGAGCACGAGCTATCCCTGACTTGGCTCCTTTGGCAGCTCAGGCGCCTCTGGGATTGTTGGGGTCTCCTCTTGCATCATTGCAATGGTTGGGTCATTTTCTGATGTAGTAGCTTGACTAGCTTCCTGTGCCCTCCCCACCTCTGCTATGTGAATTCCCCAGTGATTTGTGTCTTTCACAATATTTGTTCCAATCAAGGGGCTCATGAATCCGAGAGATATCTTTTGCTTGACCAACTCTTCTTCTAAGGCGATCACTTCAGCTGTAGTAATCCGGAGGCTTTCTTCCAGGCTATGTTGATGAACAACAGCTTGGCTGATAAATTGGCGTAGATCTTCTGCTGTCAATGTGTCCAGCTTTTGCACATATTCGCTTTATGCCTGGAGCTCTATACTCAGATTAGCTAAATACTGAGCCTTATCCGAGAAGTCTTCTATCCTTTGAGGCATGGCTATTCTGCAGTTTTCCTGTGTGATCTGGATCCGGGAGTATACAGTCTTGCACTGTTCATAAGCTTCTGCAGTCATGAAGGCCAATTTTACTCCGCAGTCTCTGGAATACTCTAGGGTGCGTATATCTACCTTGTATTCAATGACAATTTTAAGGGGAAGGGTTGCTGGGAATCCTGACTTTCCTTCCCTCCATTCGATATGCCTTCTAATCTCCTCACTGATGCGTGAGTGCTTCCTTTTGATCCTGGTGGCTTCAACATTTACTTGCTTGATCTTGGTCATGACTAATTTTAGTCTACATATTTCTTCTGCTATGGGTTCTCTAACTCCATAGGTCTCTTTTAGGATTCCACTGTCCTGCTCATGGAAGGGTTTGATATCTCCCATTTTATTGTTTGCTAACTCCAATTGCTGCTCCAGTGATTCATTCTCTCCTTGTAATTTTTCAATGCTCTCTTTCAGGTCTTCTAACTCCTCAAGGTTGTCGAATTTATCTTATTCAAGCTTCAAATTCTTCCCTTTAAGCTCTGCATTTTCATCTTCTAATGTCCTTACTTGCATTGACAGAGCTCTCCTATCTACCTCTAATTGTTGCAGTGCTCTTTGCAAGTCTTCTTTTTGGGATGTGAGGGAATTATTCTTCTCAATCATCAGGTTTGCATAGTTCTGCTCTTTGACCAAGGCTTCCTGAAGCTACTATGCCTTCTCCTTTTCTTCATGTAACTTGTCTCCCATTATAAAAACATTGTCTACGGTTGTTGTGATCGTGGCTATAGAGATGGATTCTAGGTGCCTAGCTGCTTCTTCAGTGTTCTTCATGACCGTGGTCTCATGCGTGGTTATGATGTCTGGCCAAAAAGGTCTTTTCAGTATGGACCCTATCTCTTTGACAATGGTCTTCCTCTTCTTATTGTAAGCAAAATTATGCCAGTTAGAAACTGTCCTGCCTTTATAGGGTGTGAAGGGGACAATAGGCAGATCCCTTATAGGAGAGCCCATATCCAAGTTCTGCAGGTCTAGGATTTTGGGGTCGATCTCTCCTTGAGACTTCTTTTCTTTCTCCTCTTTCCTCTTTGCTTCTGCTTCTTGCTCCTTCTTTCTTCTGTCTTCTTCTTCCAGCTTAGTATTAGTTTCTAGCCTAATTATTTCTTCCTCTTCTTTCCTTTTTGCCTCTGCTTCACCTTTGGCTGCTTGGATTTTCAAATTCTCTTCTTCTCTTAATTTATCTTCTTGGATCTTCTTTGCGTGTTCCAAGAGCCTCAGTTCTTCTTCAGAGAGAGCCTGGAAGCTTGAGCTGGCTCCTCCTTTGCTTACCTGACAAATCTACAGCTCGGCCATATTACTGATTCCCCTATATGGTTCTTCCTGAGGATCATAAAAATTGGCATATTCACAGGGAGTAGAGTGCTCTTTGCAATGCTGCGCAACTTTTCCTTGTCGATTGTTCCTGTGGAAAATCTTTTCTCCAAAGTGGAAGCTTCTCAATTCTGCAACAAACTCTTTTATAGTTGTGATTCCTGCGAACTTGCAGGCTCCAATATAAAAGGGTAAGGGGGGAAAGGTGGCCTTCTTGGATTTGTACAAGGTGTTACCCATTCCATCAATGAAGACTTGCTTGACCATTTCCTTATGGACTATGTAATCTGTGGCATACTTCGGAAGAATATAGGGTGCTTTAGAACCTCCTTACATTCTTACGTAGGTACCTTCCAGGGAGAAATAGAAATCGCCATACTTTTCCAAGGCTTCCATGGCGTTCTCCGATAAACAACTCGGTTCATCATGGAAAATCATTTCATAAAGCGACATGATGAACTCCTCGCAGATGAGCTTGTAGTCTCTCTTGTAATTCTGCGCCCAAAAGATTTTATATGCAAGGAATACTAGACCTTCTGCAGGACTCCACATGCATCCCAATTTGGGAAAAAGACATTTTTCCATAATACAATCTATGAGGTACGAAGCCATATAGAATTCTGCCTTTCTTTCCTCCAGCCCTTCTTTAGCCATTGCTACCGCTGATGTCAGGATGTCTGAGAGAATGTCAGCCCAATTGAAGATCGTGCCTTTGAAAGCGACAAAATGTATGATAGGGACCCACTACAGCATGAACATCATCCCGTCAGGTCTCCTGAAGATCCTGCTTAGCATGAGAGCAATTAGTCTGAATGGAGGCCTTAAATTCTGGACTTCGTATTCCTCACTGTCTTTTCTTCTGAATTGCTTTCCTGAAATTAACATCCTCCTTGCCATATCTAAATTATCCATATTGATTTCCTGCAACCATGCATCATCTAGTCGCTGCTATGCTTTGGGTAGTTTGTAAGTTGTTGCAATGTAGGATGGGTGAAATGAGGCAAAGGCATTACCCGTGCTATCTGCTATGACTCTGGTCTCAGTGTTGGCATGCTGCAACACCCATCCTATCACCTTTGAGCACGGGAAGGTTTCTGGGCATGTGGATGCTTTGGATATACATGAATTCCTGATATTTTGATATAAGCATTCCTCTTCAAGGAGAGCTTCAGGAAAGTCTAGATCCCTTATCATACAATAGATATCACCCCAATTTACTTCTGGAGGCACGTTTGTAGTGCATCTGGTGTCCTAAAATGTCGTCTCCAGTGTGGAACTTTCCTCGATTGCTTTCGTCCTTCTCTTGCCACCTTTGGCCATAATGGGAATCCTGTACAATAATTGACGTGAATAAGCATGCATGACACAGTGTTTTACAAATCTAAACTAATACCTGTACATGGTCTTAAAAGAAATATGTTCCTTTCTCATATATATGCAAAAGGAAGAAAACATGAAAACAATAATCAGGCTATCCTCGTGGTTTTCTGTTCTGGTTAGGGGAACTAACAGCTACAAGATCAAGGTTGGGATGGGTACTCAAGTCCTTCAGATACTGTCCAATGCACGGGTGTGGGAAATGTCAACACACTATAGCCGAGATGTCCATTGATTAGGTGTGAAAAAGTGAATAGGTTCAACAAGTCATGAAGAGACGTGGCTTTCAAAAGCGAGAGTCTCGGGTACCACTAACGCCTAAGTTTAGGGTTGCTTAACGCACGTCTTCTTAAGGTCAAACTGTTAACCGGGGCCGAGAAGGGCTAACACATAACGGGATCATGATTAAGGTGATGATACCGAGCAGCATGATACTCTGCGGTGGTTGCACAAAGGGTCGACAAAGTTCTGGGAAAACGTTGTAGTAAAGAACAACCCAATGAAGCAATGAAACAATACTGCAAGCAGGCATACGTTCTATAACACAAGCGGATGTACTTACTTGGAAAGGGAAAGCGTGACGTCGATGAAACTCTAGCATCCTATGAATCTAAGCTTTGAGACAATGGTGAACGTCCTTGGTTGTTCAAACGGAACGGGCAAGTATTTGGAGCAAAAATAAGAAAAATGAGTTGAAATGGGAACGGGGTCTCACCTCTATTTATGCGATTTAGCACGTGGGGATCATTAATTGGGTAGTTGAACGCCATTAAACGGGAATTAAGCCTACGTACGACCAGGTTACGTTGAAAACTTTTCAATAAATGTGACTGTCAAACACGGGAGGTTCATGTTAAAACTTCCGGCACACACGGAAAGAAAAGCTAAAAACGTTCCGCCGTTGCGGAAGAGTTGAGCGAGCATTTCCGCGAGAGAGCTATGTGCCGCGGGAGACTTAAATGAAAGCTTTCGCTTCTGCGGGAAATTTATCCAAAACTTTTCGAAAAAGCTTCAAGTCTTGTTGGTACGGGAAAAGGTGAGTTTTTTCGAAAAGGAAGAGTTGAAGAGTTTCCAGCACTCGCGGAAGAGTTATGCGAAAGCTTCTGCTACAGCGGAAGGTTTTGACGAGCTTGTTCCGCTGCAGTCCTATTTGATTAAACGTTCCGTCCCTTCAAAGACTTTAAGTTATCTTTTCTGCCATGGCTTAACTTTGGTTCTTCTTCCGCGGTTCCGGACGACTTAAGCCAACTCTTTCGTCATTTCGGGAAAGTTAGCTGAAAGCTTCCGCCGTTGCGGGTCAAAAGGCTAAGTTTTGCTTGGTTTAAAAAAGGAAAAAACTCTAAGGAAAACTTAAGACTGAAGCTAAGTAACAGGATGCTCAAAAGGTGCAGAAAACATTTAAAGGCAATCATAAAAAGAAGGAGGGTCCCCAATATTTTTTCAAAATCTAAGGGGAGGTGTTGTCCTAACAACACACCTTTTATGTTGATCACAGTTTGCAAGGGGTGTTATTATTTAAGCACTTCATCACAATTTTATTTGACATAGATTGGGTATTGATAATGTGAAAATTTTTCTAGTTATTTACTATTGTTGGGATCTCTTCTTAATCTATGACATGGTCTTGAATGTGAACTTAGACTCATAACATTTAATAAACAAAAGAATCTAATTCTCTACATTCTTAGTACTTCACAGTCTCTTGGAATTTAAATAAACACATAAGTACATCAACTCATTTATGTTGGCAACGGAAGCTACATAAAATAGAGATCAAATAAGACAAAAATGAAACAATGTACACCACACAAATTTGACACAAATATTTTACATGGTAAGATCCTCGAAAGGGAAACATCCACAATGAAAATAGTATCGATATTATTATTACGCAAAGTTTGATATTACAATAGCCAACAAACATGCTTAGAACCATTCCTCATAGTCACTCACAGAATGATGATTTTTTCCTATACGGGCTTACATGGATTTATAACACTTCTTACACAGTTACATGAAACTGACCAATTAATTACACATTCTAACTTGAGATGATTGGTCTCAACTGAAGGAAGAATAATAAGGATCTAGAAGATTCCCAAATCCATATCTGTGGGAATTAATTGTCACATCATCCAACAATCTCCACCTTGACAACAATTTACCTTATACCTTGCTCTTGCTTTAAATTCATCACCTTTCCTGCAAGCCAAGAGAAGCTAAGCACCATTGCAGCTTCTCTAATATAACTGGTTTTGTGAACATGTCTACACAATTCTTTTGAGTGTGAACCTTTTCAAAAACCACTAGACCTTCATCAATAACATGTCTTACAAAATGGTATTTTACAGGAATATGTTTTGTTACTATGATAAGATGGATTTTTAGCCAAATGTATATCACTTTGACTATCAAAAAAGATTTTTACATTATTTTGAAACCTTCCAAACTCACCCAGGAAACCTGTCAATCAGATTGCCTCTTTGCAAGCATGTGAATCGGATATATATTCTACTTTTGTAGTTTATAAAGCAAGCAATGCTTTGAAGCTTTGACATCCAACTAATAGGATCATCTGCAAGAGTAAATTCATATTCTAAAGTGGATCTTCTTTTGTCCAAATCACCTGCAAAAATATGAATCGACATAGCCACATATTTCATCAAAACAACAATTAAAGGTGATACACAAATTACTTGTTCCTCTGAGATTTCAGAACACCCATTTCACTTCTGCCCAATGCTCTTTTCCTGGATTTGCCACGAATCTAGTGACAACACCAATTTCATGTGAAATGTTTGGTCTAGTATAGACCATCCAATACATCAAACGACCTACTGCATTAGCATAAGATACACGAGACATATACTCCTTTTCTTCACCATTACTAGGACTCGAGCCTGAAGAAATCTTATAATGGGAAGACAAAGGGATATTAACAAGTTTCACATTATTCATACCGAATCTTTGAAGTATTTTCTCCACATACTTCACTTGTGATAACCATAACTTACCATTTTTCTTGTCTATGTGTATTTCATGCCCGAGATCTATTTTGTTGCTCCTAGATCCTTCATATCAAATTTCCTAGCCAACCGAGCCTTTAACCTGTTGATTTCAATCATGCTCTTGCTTGGTACAAGCATATCGTCAATATATAACACCAAAGTAATGAATATATCATTTTCCAACTTTTTAAAGTAAACACAATGATTATACTCACTTTTAGTAAAATTTTGGCTCACCATGAAAGAACCAAACTTCTTGTACCATTCCTTGGGATATTGCTTCAGGCCATACAATGAATTCCTGAGCTTGCAAACAAACCTTCCTTTTTTTTTTTTTTTGTTCCATGTAAATGTCCTCATCCATATCTCCATGTAGAAAATCATTTTTAACATCTAACTACTCTAACTAGAGATCAAGTAAAGCAACTAGTACTAACACTAGCCGAATAGAAACAAGCTTAACAATTTGGTGAAAAAATCTCATACAAATATATACCTTCCTTTTGAGAATACCCTTCTACAACCAGTCTTTCTTTGTACTTATCAACCTTATCATCAACACTTTTCATCAGCTTGTAGACCCACTTCTAGCCAACAACTTTTATGTCCTTTGGAAGTTCCACTAGGTCCCGTGTTTTATTCTTTTCCAACGCATCCATTTCTTCTTTCATTGCTAATTTCCATTTAGCATTTTCAGATGCCTCCATTTCTTCCTGATAACAACTAGGCTCCCCATCGTTAGAAATCAAAGCAACAAATGAATCATAATCTTCATACCGTTTTGGCAAAGTTCTGACATGTGTATATCTTCACAAAGTTTGTTGTGCCTGTGACATTTCCTCTATTTCCTGGAAATATTCTGTAATTTCATCTACATCTACAAGATCTTCTTCATGGGTGTTTTCATGATCCTCCTTTCTTGTAGATGGATGAGTCTCCAATTTATTTTTCTGAATCTACGATTCTTCTGCATGTTTCATCTCAACATCTACTACACATGATTTCATGAGTGACGATTCATCAAACACAACATCTTTGTTAATGATGATCCTGTGGGAAGTAGGATCCCACAATTTGTACCCCTTAATTCCATCACCATATCTAACAAAGATGTAGCTTTTTGACTTCAGGTCTAATTTATTTAGAATGTTGATTCTTTGGAATTAAAGCATAAGCATCACAACCAAAAATCTTAAGATTTGAATAATCACAGGGGTGTCTTGTCCATACCTATTATGGAATCTTGCAGTCTATTGCAGTTGATGGTGATCGATTTACCAAATAGCATGTTGTAAGAACTACTTCTCCCCCACAACTCCTATTGCAATTTGGCATTACTAAGCATGCACCTTTCTCTCTCTAAAAGAGTCCTATTCATGCGTTCAACAACACCATTTTGCTGAGGAGTGTAGACCATGGTTTTATGCCTTTTGATCCCAACTTATTTGCAATAGTTATCAAACTCCTTAGATGTGAACTCACCTCTATTATCTTTTCTAAGACACTTGATTGACCTGGCAATTCTCTTTCAACCAAATCTCTAAACTGCTTGAAAGAATTAAACACATTAACCTTTCTTTTCAGTAAGTAGATCCAAACCTTTCTAGAGTAATCATCTATAAATGTAACAAAATATGATGATCCTCCAAAAGAAACCGTAGGGTATGGTCCCCGCACATCAAAATGAATGTAATCTAGGATACCTTTACTAATATGCTTCCATGTTTTAATCTTCTATCTAGTCTGTTTTCCGAACATATTGTGCTTGTAGAAATTAAAATGCAGAGATTTTAAGCTAGGAAGTAACTTACGATCAACAAGTATGTTCATCCCGTTCTTGCTCATATGACCCAAGCGTTGATGCCATAAACAAGTAGGGTCACTTGCATCTTCAAACATAGTCATTTCTTGAATCACCTCACTTCTTCCTTCTAGATTATAAAGGTTCTCAATCATCCTTTTAGCCTTCATGACAACTAAAACTCCCTTTGACACCTTCATCATTCCATCTTGAACTGTAAATTTATAACCAACAACATGTAGAACTCCCATAGATATTATGTTCTTCCTAAGTTCGGGTACATGGATCACTTTGGTTAATGTTCTCATAGTCCCATCATACATTTTAATCTTGATGCTACCAATCCCAATAATTTTACAGGAAAAATCATTTCCCATAAAGACTACACCATCATTAATTGTTTGGTAGGTAGAGAACCAACTTCTATGAAGACACATATGGTGAGAGGCACCAGATCCTAACAACCAATCATGTTGATCATGTGAAACATTAGAAATAGACAGTACCTCATCTATCATATCCGAACTAGTCTCTACTGCATTTGCTTCATTCTTGGAGTGCTCTTTGGATTAATCTTATTTGGATTGCATTTTCCAACAACCCTTCTTCAGCTGGCCTGATTTGTTACAATACCATCACTTTAGATTACCCTTCTTAACTCTCGATTTAGATCTGGAAGCATCTCTTGAATTATTCCCTCATTCTCTAAACCGACCTCTAGTGGCCATTGCAACTGTTGTTAAAATTTCTGAATTGTTTTTCCTACACAACTCTTCACATAACAAGGCTCCAACAACATTCTCAAATTCAAAATCCTTTGAATTACTAAACCACATAGAGGTGATAAGATGATTCCAGAAATCAGGCAGTGTACAAAGCAAAGTAATTGTTTTGTCTTCATCACTAAATGTTTCACCCAAACTAGTTAATTGACAAATCAAATCATTAAAAGTATTTAAATGATTGGGTATCTTCATACCTTCATCCATTCGTAGGGAATATAGATTTATCTTCATAAATATTATGTTAGTCAAGGACTTTGTCATATACAAGCTTTCAAGCTTATTCCATAATCCATGCGATGTTTCTTCTCCGATGATATTAAACAAGACTTCATCTGCTAAACACAAATGAATGGTACTAACGGCTCTACTATCCATATCATCCCAATCTTTGTTTGACATGTCTGCACGTTTCTTTGATTTTCCCACCAGTGCTTTCTGCACTCCTTGTTGCACAAGTAGATCTCTCATCTTGAGCTTCCATAACTCAAAGTTAATCTTCTCGTTAAATATCTCCACCTCCAATTTGACACTCTGCACCTTTGTCATTGTTTCAAACAACTAGATCAAAGCTTATAACACCATAATAATTTTTAAAAAGTAGATCAATTATTCAAGATATAATTCCAAATGAAATAATGAAGTAGCAAAATATATATATATATATATATAACCTTTTTAAAAAATCATCCTTATAACTCCCATCTTATACTTTTTAAAAAACCTTTAAAAAATATGTTATTCACTCACTATACCTCCCACGTTAGCCTCCTTTTATGATGTCATACCATATAATCCAAAGCTATTACTTATGATGTCATACCATATGCTATTTTTGGGGAAAAAGCTTTAAACAAATATTAAAACATATAAAGATCCACCCAAAGTTATAATCCAATGTTTAAACCAAAAACTTCATACCTCAAACTGTTACATTTTTCTATTCAGATGTGGTGTGGCATGTCACACTTTGGATGTTTTAAGGGTCTGACAATTCGACAATGCAAAATTTCAAAAGTTTACGCTATTTTGTTACTCCTTCCAAGAGGTGAGGGTTGTGATACTCAATATTGTCGCATTGATTCATAGCGGAAACTTCATGCTTCTTCAAACTTGGAACTTCAGTTCTCATTGTGGCCTTGATCTCTAGTAACTCAGTTCGGATACCACTTGTTGGAATGGAAGCTAAATAAAACAGAGATTAAATAAGATAAAAATCAAATAATAGAAATCAAACGAATTTGACATAGATATTTTACATGATAAAATCCTCAAAAGGGAAACATCTGCAGAGCAAATAGTATCAGTTTTCTTATTGCTCAAAGTTGGAGATTACAATAGCCAAAAAACAGGCTTACAACCATTTCTCATATTCACTCACAGAATGATGATTTTTGCTTCTACCAACTTGCATGGATTTATAGCACTTCTTACATAGTTACATAAAACTGACCAATTAATTACACGTTTTAACTTGAGATAATTGGTCTCAAATGAAATTAGATTAATAGAGATCTAGAAGATGCTCAAATCCATATCTTGGATAATTCATTTTTCGGTCGAACTATTTTCTGGCCAAAAAATAGTTCATCCAAAACATAATTCGGCTGAAAAATTATATATAATATGAGTTTCATAATACCATTCTCACTGAATAGACACCCAAATTATATAATATGACTTTATCGATTCTCATCGAAGCTCCCATCTTTGGAGGTTTTTAGGTTTAGCCAAATGGCTTGTTGTAATTATGATTTCTATGATATGCATCAAAATTGAAACCATACAATTATAGGGATAAAACTAATCTATATGTTTTACCTAGATGATTTCACCAAGAACCTATTCAATGAAATTTTTTCATCTTTCTTTCATGATATATTTCAACTATGTTTTACTTGGCGGATGTCAAAAATCTTCTTCATAGAAACAAAATTTCAATATTAGTAACTCAAAAAATATATAAGATATAAAATTAAAAAATTAAAAATTAAAACAAACATGTCTTTATAGGTTTAAAAAATATACAGATATAGAACAATATCCACTATCCCCCACTTGGCCAGTTATATGGGTGACTGGAATCTTCATAAATGAGATTTTGTGACTTAGCCCACAAGAACACTTTACCTTTGTTATTTTTTTATGATTGTTGATAATTTGTTTTTAGCAATAATGGAGTTCCCTCTCTTATTTATGTCGATATTATAAAATTTGAGCATATATATCTAAGCACATAAAAAAGATAGATATACAGTGAGAATGAGATAAATAATCAACATTCATGTAACAAATGTGCAAAGCATTAATCATCACAAAAAAGCCTATAACAAATAAGAAAATAGAATGATGTATTTCATTAGTTCTAATGAATGGAGGTGAACAAAATATATAGCAAGGAAATTTGAATTATGTTAAGAGACTATTCGAATTGATCATGTAGTGCTTTGAGAGTATCCAGAATTAAGTAGTGCCAACGACCCTTACTTAGCCATGCACAATCACCTAGAATGAGTTTAACTGACCCAAGACTCCCCAATCACTAGTTCTGACTGAGTGATGTATTTGACTATATGTGCATGCAAATCCCTAAAATTACTCAATTGGGGCACATAGGATTTGTTAGGGTTATTTAGGGTCAATTAGGACCTATGTTAGTGGTGCGCATCTAGTCCTCAACCAATTCCAGGCTCAATCACTCCTAAAAGAAGGGGATAGTTCCTCAAATTAGTGAATGCGCCCCCAAATCAAGGAATGTGTCCCTAATTCTAGGAATCCATCTCAGTGTTGACTTAGATGGTCAATTTGGATGGGGTTTGTCCAACTAGAATCAAAAGGTTAATTTTTAGGTGGTTAGGTAGAGGGTTATTTTCTCTAACACCCCCCCATAAGCCTAACTAGGTGAAAATTAAAAAATGGATCCCGATAATTGTAGCCATATTAAGTACCCATGCACACAATATTCTATGTAAACTAGGTAAGGGGGACCACCTGGGAAAACCCCCCTATAAAAAAGAATGTGAAGAGAAAGATTTCAGAAGCCTACTCAAAAGATGCTTTCACTCCTAAAGTAGCTCTCAACTAGGTGAATTGATTCTCGATGAAGGGATTTATGATGATCCCTGCAAACCTTTGTGAATTCCTTATATTGAAGTGCATGTGAGCTCATTCATGAGATCCAAACACTTGGAATAGCTTGAATGATAGTTCTTAACCACTCCTTGCTTCAAATGGAGGAAATCCCTTGAAGCTTTTGTGCGGAACTTGGTAAAGTATAAGAGCAAAGGTTATAGATATATGGAGAATGAGAAGACATTATGGAGGGATTATTCAAGAAGAAACTGATTTGGGACAATTTATCCAATGGATTCTTTAATTTGACATTGATTTGGGATAAGTACTCCAATGGATAGAAGAAATTTGTAGATCACCTCTTCTTCTGGGCTTGTAAAAGGGTCCTCCTCAGCAGAGTGGTGGATCATGGATGTGCATATGTCCATGTATTCCATAGTCATAAAGCTTCCAGGGCCTCTTTGATCCTCTCAATGTATGTGAATATGTTCCCGTAGGACATGTGTTGTGAAGCTTATGGCGCCTCCTTCAACAAGACCAGATCTAGCATACCAACTATGTAGAAACTAAGCTGGGGAGATAGGAGATCTATGATTGTTAATGAGCTCTCTAATGGATGTAAATGAGATTTTTGATGGCTGCAAATGATATCTATAATGGTTGTAAATGATCTCTTTGATGGCTACAAAATACAAGTTATAACCTTCAACAAGACTAGATCTACCATGCCAACTATGAAGCAATTGAGCTAGGGAGATATGAGATCCATGGATGCAAATGAGCTCTATAATTTCTCAAAATAAGGTCTTTTATGGCTGAAAAAGATCTCTTTGATGGATACAAATGAGATCTTTGATGGTTTCAAAATATTGCTACAACGACCTTCTTTAACTTGCAAAAGCTTGATCCCTAACAAAAAATCACTAGAACACTGACTAGTTTAGTATCCCTAGAACTCTAATACCATGTAAAATTTGATAATATATATAGGAACATAAATAAGAGAGATATACGATGAAAATGAGATCAATAATCAACATTCATGTAACAACTGTGCAAAACATTAATTGTCACACAAAAGGATAGAAAATATAAGAAGAAAGAATGGTCTCTCTCATTAATTGTAATAAATGGAGGTGAACAAAATATATAGAAAGGTAATTCAAATGATCTTAAGAGGCTATTCAAATGGTTCATGTAGTGATTTAATACTAGTCGGGATTAACTAGAGCCAAAGACCCTTAGTTAGCGATGCACACTCACCTTGACTGAGTTTAATTGACCCAAGACTCCCTAATCACTAGTTATAATTGAGTGATGTACAATCGATTGACTATAGGCACATGAAAGTCCCTAAAATAAATCAACAGGGGTTCTTAGGGTTTGTTAGAGATAGTTAGGGTCAGTTAGGACCTATATTAGTGGAGCGCATCTAATCCTCAACCAATACCAGGATCAATCACTCCTAAAATAAGGGAATATTTCCTCAAATCAGCGAATGTGCCCCCAAATCAAAGAATGGACCCAAAATTATAGGATTCCATCTCAGGGTTGAATCATGTGGTCAATTTGGATGAGCCCCCCCCCCCCCTAGAATCACCAGGTTAAGGTAGATGTTTCCCATAATCTTATTTCCACCATGTAAATATTATGTTATTTGTGTTATCATTGTGATTTGAGGGATTTCTATGGATGGATATGAGGGTTTTTTAAAGTTTACCATTGATATTATGTGTGCGATTATTCTTTAGTGATTATATATGCAAGTTAGTTGGAATTTACAATTCACATTTGATTGATAAAGAAAAAATTCCATATCACACTCATTCAAGTCTTCCCTAGGATCACGTTTTCCACTTACCTCCTCTTCTTATACCTACTCTTAGACCTTCGAAGTTCTTGAACAAATTCAATTCACACAACCACTTTCACCCTAGAGTTAGTGATCTACACTACAATCATTACATGCATTCAGATTGAATTATCCAACTCTCCAAGTCGAACTCTCTTCAAATGGATTTAATCAGATAGATTGGCAAGTTCATATCCTCCACCTTATAAAGTGGAAGGAAGCTTAAACAACTCCTTAAACTAAGTAGGTCACTTCCCTTCTACATATCCATGTGGACCTATTACCTTAATGTATTCCTTAAATTATGTTATTCTTAGAATTATTTCCGCAAGGAAGGAATGTTCGCTACACTCAAACCCAAGCTACCCTCCTTACATCTCATGTGACACCTTTCATGCCTAATGCTTTCCCAATTGGTTAATGATTGATGGTCCACTTTACTACTATGAACACCCTTATTCTTGTAATGTTCATTCAACACAATCTGTCCCTAGGAAGTAATGTTGTGCCAACTTCCTACCTTATCCAAAAAACAAGCTACTCTTTTATAAATCACAACTTGTTTTCACCACTCCATTTCTTCATTGAACTTGGAGTTCCTACAACCCCAAATATTTTCGAACAACTCAAGAATCCACAGAACACTACCTATTCTATTAGTTGTCTTACATAGATGACCATGTTACTTTTTGGCAGGTCACACTACACATACTCATATTCTTATTAAGAGCTATGGAGTGCCCACTCTTGTGACCACTGGATGCTTCCACTAAATTATCATCTAAAACATGCCTAAGTTTCCTCATTCTATGGATCACTATGTAATTAAACCTAGAGATTACTCCTGATAGGAACCTTCAACAATTAAATGATGAAAATGCACAATATATCTGAAATAGCAGGCATAGAAGGAATTTATTGATCGTAGGCCACTTCGAGGGGAAAACCTCCTTTGAGGAAGCTCAATACAAACAACTCATTGATGCCTTCATTGGACTCAACATGTAATTATATACTAAGTCTAAGCTAAAAAATTATTACTCCCCCCTGAATGTGGGATAATACAATATACTCATGGGACGACTTACGAAGCATATGCATCCAACAACAATATACTAACAATGTGGGATAATACAATATACTCACAAGACGACTTACAAAGCATATGCGTCCAACAAAAATATACTAACAAAGTAAAGAGAAGGATTGACACGGGTTCCTAACATCCCCCCCCCCTAGAAAACACTTTGTCCTCAAAGCTTTAGATATGGAAATTGGTGTTGAATCTGAAGGAGTGGTTCCCATGTAGCATCCTCTAGTTTCATTCTTGTTAAATTTTCAGATACAAGAGATAGTCTTCTCCTAGCAGCAGAGCCTCCTCCTCACAACTGTGCCACTTTCCGAATAAGAGAAGTGTGTGTAATGAGTGATCAAATAGAGATATCCCGATCTCTATTTATACTTGTCATGTCCTTCCCAATAAACTAATGGGGCCTACATGTCTAGCTTAACCCATGGTTAACTTAATCCGGGCCGACCCCATACTTGGTGGTCTAATAACCCTTTTACCCACATGACTCATACAGGGCTGACCCCATCAAGGTGGTCTAATAACCCATTGGCAAGTTAAAACACTTGCGACACTTGTCAATACAAATGACGACACTTCCTTATAGAGGAATAACACATCTCTATAAGGGTACAATAAATATATATATGAAATACATTCCAAAGTTGCATATACATCAACACTCCCTCTTAACTAGGAAGGTATTTCTCGACACAGATTTGATAGTACAAGTCTTCTTCTCTGTATCATCATCAACAAATCATCATCCTCGAATCATCGTCATCGTCACTGCTGCTGCTGTCTCAATCAATCTCTAAATCTACTCATCATAGGAAGTTCTACAGAGTCAGTCCTTTTTCATACTGGATGTAGGCCCACCACATGTAGGTCTTCATCATCACTGGTCATACTATGGAATCCTCAGGACTCATCACGTGTGTCTGCAAAACCTCGCAAGAGCATCCCAGGCCTTTTACGAGCACACAGCTCAACCTCTCGAATCTCTCAGGATCTTTTACATGCCACTGCACAACCTGTCCACGACCATAGAGCATCCACTTGATACTCACCATACATCCAAATGATGTATATCATCACATGATCAACCTGTCATCATCATCTCTGTGAGCAAGCCATCAAGTAGGTACACCTCAGGACTAATTACACTGCCTCTCCAAAACCTGCAAGATCTCTCAGGACTGATTACACTGCCTCGGCAAAACCTGCAAGAGCATCTTAGGATTGATTATATGCCTCTGCAAAACCTGTGTACCAAACTATCACATCAATGTCTTCAGATCATCACGTAGTCCATGGAGCATAACCAAGATGCACACACACAACACTTACACTCAACATGGGAGGACTAACCTGCCACCATGTGAAAGGCTCATAGCACTTACACTCACCAGCATGGGAGGACCAACCTACTACCATTTGGGAATTTCTAACAGCACTTACATCAACGACCATGGGAGGACCAACCTACCACCATGTCGGAAAGGCACAACACTTACATCAACAACCATGGGAGGATCAACCTACCACCATGTCGGAAAGGCCCAGCACTTACATCAACGACCATGAGAGGACCAACCTACTATCATGTTGGAAAGGCTTCCGCCCTTATATCTCACCATAGGAGGACTAACCTGCCACTATGTGAGAATGGCCCAACACTTACATCTCACCATGGGAGGACTAACCTGCCACCATGTGAGAATGGCCCAGCCCTTACATCTTACCATGGGAGGACCAACCTACCGCCATGTAAGATTGGCTCAGCCCTTACATCCTGCCATGGGAGGACTAACCTACCACCATGCAAGAATGGCTCAGCCCTTACATCCTTCCATGGGAGGACTAACCTACCACCATGCAAGAATGGCCTGGTGTGCATCTGTGTCTCTGGACTCATCACTTCCCTCTGGAAGGCATCTCGATTTGAAGTACACCAAGTCTCCCTCTAAAGTATTCAAACTTCACTCTGGAAAATGGCTTGGTCAACACATCGGCTATCTGCTCGTCTATCGCAACATACAGGTGCTTCACTGCTCCTCTCTGCACCATATCCCAGATGTAGTGGAACTTGATCTCAATGTGCTTCGACTTGTCATGGAACACTGGGTTCTCTAACAACTTCACACAACTCTGGTTGTCACAATATATACAAGTAGCACTCAACAGGAGATCAAACAAATCAGACAGTAGCTTCCTAAGCCATACTGCCTCACAACTAGTTGAACAAGCTGCGACATACACTGCTTCAGCTGTACTCAATGCCACACAGGACTGCTTCCTGCTAAACCAAGAGATCACACCTGACCCCATACTGAAGAAACACTCTGAAGTGCTCTTCCGATCAATGGCACTGCTTTCCCAATCCGAATCAGCATAACCCTCCAGGTTAAACTTTTGATTCGCCTCATACTTGAGCCCATAATCCACTGTACCCTTCAGGTACCTCAGAACATGCTTTATAGCAACCAGGTGAACACTCCTCAGATCCGTCAGGAATTGGTTCAATGTGTTCACTGCAAAGAAAATATCTGGTCTCGTGTTCGTCAGGTACATCAAGGACCCAATCATCTAACAATACATGGAGACATCAACCGGATCAGATGAAGCATCACATAGAAGCTTCAGATTTGATGCCATAGGTGTGGCCATGGCCTTGCAATCCATCATCCCGAACCTCTTCAGGATATCTACAGTATACTTCTCTTGTCCAAGGAAGATCCCATCTGTACTCTGCCACACCTCCATACCTAGGAAATAGTGCATCATCCCTAAGTCCTTCATATCGAACTCGGAAGCAAGCTTCCGTTGCATGTCGGCAATCAATCTATCCTCACCTGTAACAAACAGGTCATACACATACAAAAGTAGTATCACTGGATTGCCTTCCTCAACCTTGTAGTAAAGGTTGGAATCCGCTTTACTCTTGGTAAAGCCCAAACTGGATAGAAAGTTGTCTATCCTACCATACCAAGTTCTGCACGTATATGACTCCCTGTCATGTGTCTCAAAACCAAGTGGCTGCTCCACATACACTTCTTCTTCAACCACACCATTCAAGAAAGCTGTCTTGAAATCCATCTGGTGTATCTTCCACTTCATCACAGTAGCCAGAGCAAGTATTGATCTAATGGAAGTGTATATGGCTACAGGAGCAAAAAGTCTCTATGCTACAACCGCAGCATGCTTGATCTTGTAGATTCTCTTGGAAGTCACTACAGACTCTCCTTCAGGTCTTGGGATTGCATCCCAAACATCTTCATAATCGACTGGTACTCCTTGATCATGGCATTCTTCCCCGATCCTGGGAACTTCAATATCTTCAAAATATTCAATAGATAACTTTGTTGCTGAACAAATGTTGTAGTCCTTCTTTTGTAGGTGACGGTATATGATCTTTCCTACACAACAAGTTAAATTGCATGATTAGAAAACAACTCATAGTTTTCAGAACAAATTCTTACACATAAAGAAATATGTCATAGATTCATGCAATTATCTTAGCCGATGCTTCAATACAACATTTATCCATATCCCGTAACTTTCTAGATGCCTTCCAATCTCTACCAAAACATTGTTAAGAGTGTGCACAAATCCCAACATGTCAGCAAAGAGGTTTCATTCTAGATAAGTATCAATGGAATGTTGTACAGTGCCATAGGCCACTTACCCATGTATATTAGTAGTATACTGTTCATCAATGCAACTATTCTAATATGCATAATACACAACCTAATTCTAGGAACATCAGTATATACATTATTGAACAGTATTATTTAAACAATAAAATATGTAAGTAATGACAATTCAAATACTTATCTTTGTTTGTTTGTTGGGTTGAATCCCTCTCAGTCTTTGCTTCTTTTCTACAACTCCATTCTGATGTGGATTGTGAGAAGTGGTCAACTCCCTTTGAATATCTGCATCCTTGCAGAAACTACTGAAGTGTGCTCCTTCTTGATCTTTGCTTCCTTGCAGGAACAACTAGAGTGTCCTCCCTCTTGATCTTTGCTTCCTGGATTTCCTGTCCTTGAACTTATATCCATCCTTAATCACTATGCATGCTTATTAGTATCATCATTGTGTTATCATTGAGGTCTCATACATAATCATACATTCATTAGTATATTCTTAATACTATCAAAACACAATAATCTTAAGCATGTATAGTCATGATAATTTCAAACAGAAATAATAAGCATTTCAAGGTTTATATAGGTCTCTTATGGTTAGTCATATCATAAATTAAAGTAAGAAACATAATATGCCTAAACCCGTGATTCCTCAAACCTATACCTTCATGATTCTTCTGGTTAGTCATATCATCAATTATGGTAAGAAGCATAATATACACACAACCATGACTATTCAAACCTATGACTTCATGAATAATCATTATCAACAACACAACAATATAAGATCCTAACACAAGGTAGGATTCTAGCTTGATATAGGAAAAACATACCTGGATTAGCATGCTAGATAGTTATGTCTAACATACCCGCATAATGTCTTCTGGTTCTCTTCAATGACTTGTGCTAGTAACCTGCATGTCTCATAACTTATCCATTGTAGAACCAAGTTATACATACCTCGTAAGTAGATTTTCTAGGTGATCCATGACAGTGGATGAATCTTTGTCTTCATGTCATCATGATCATATGTTCTTGAACTAGAACATGATTTGTCTTTCTTGGTGTACCTTTCATGTTAGCGGACAACATAAACCTCATACAACACCATAATGCATTAGTACAATCATAAGTGTCAACACCCTAATGCATGCATTCATAATTTTGTTAAGGTGATACGACAAATCTAAAATCAAGATTGTTCTAACCGTAATAACATGAAGACAAACATATCATAAACTTAATCATGAACAAATATCGATACATACCTGGATGAGTCATACCTGTCAAGATTGCTTGTAATCTTCTTATGTAAGGCCTTAGCCTCATCTCCCTCTGAAACAGGAACTTCTTCACTTACGCAAGTGACCAATCCATTCTCTTCTAGGATTAAACCAATCCACTTGATTTGCAGGAATTGGATTTGGAGTTGTATTAGGGTTTGTCAGAGAAACCCCAAAAATTCAAACTTTGAATTTCAAACTTCCGAAAGGATAGAAATATGCTCCTTGATGAGCTGATCAAGCTGGTATATTCAGAATTTGAAAACTGCAAAGTTTCACTCCTCAATTTTGCCTTTGAAACTTCTGGATTCACTAGACGTGACCCTGAACTGGGGTTTGATGAATCCCACTCTTCTGCCCAATCAAAAGGTTTGATCCAAAGCTCTAAGCTTCTATTTTCCGAGGAGTTTCCAGCCGTGGTCACAGATTTCAAAAATTCCCATTTTTACAGAAGCCCTAATTTTCCACTTTTCTGATCAAAGTCCCGAACTAGGGTCTGATTAAGCTCGGCCTTCTGCCCAACCAAAAATTCTGATATTGGTCTCTAAATTTTGATTTTGATGAGTAGCATTTAGCCGTGATCTCTGATTACAATAATTCCAACTTTCTCCGAAACCCTAAATTCCGGAAGCCATGAATGAAGGTGCTCAAAAATAATTATGTTTTGACAGAAATATGTACCTGGTTGTTTTTGGTGTAACTCCGCACTTTTTGATCCACAGGGTCTGAAAACTTTTCATGTGGTATCCTGAACTTTCATCTTTCCATCCTGAGAGGTCTGACCTCAATTGTATTTTCTTAGAGAGAGTTATGCCAAGTGTCGCAACGTGACCTGGTTATGGGATAATACACGAGAGCGAACTTGTACGGCATTCCACGTGTCACTGGTTCCACTTCGTCCTCTAACAAAGTTTCCCGCGATAGTACATTTTGTGTACTACCTGCCACTTTTTACAAAATTTCATTTGGAGCTTCCTAGCCCAAGTTATGACCTTTTTTCCAAGGTCACCTGTTTTTGACTCGGATCTGGAAGAGGCAGAAACCCTATTTTGTACAGATCATAAATCACAAAGTACAATGAATTAGAGGTTGTACTTTGGACACAAGGTACATGGGGATCTAATATTCGACCTGTAAAAGTTTCAGACCTGAAAAATTCTCCAAAACAGATTTATAGCAAAAGTGCTACCATAACTGGTTTTTACTATATCAAGCCCTAGCATCGTAAGTGCAACAAGTGTCATACATGCCATATCATGCCTTCTTTCAGGCTAGCTCTAATACCATGTTAGTTTTTCAGAATTTACTTCAATATGATCTAGGATATTAACTGAGAGAACAACATGTAGAACATATCTACAGCATATCAATCATGGACACAATAATGCAAGCACACAAGAGACACTGAGTTTACTTGGAGAAAACCATAAAGGTGAAAAACCCCAATAACTTTCTCAGAGATAGATAGAGCAATGATACAACCAAAATACAAGAGATACTCTTCTCCTAGCAGTAGAGCCTCCTCCTCACAAGTGCGCCACTTTCCGAATAAGAGAAGTGTGTGTAATGAGTGATCAAATAGAGATCTCCCGATCTCTATTTATACTTGTCATGTCCTGCCTAATAAACTAATGGGGCCTACATGTCTAGCTTAACCCATGGTTAACTTAATCCGGGATGACCCCACACTTGGTGGTCTAATAACCCTTTTACCCACATGACTCATACAGGGCCGACCCCATCAAGGTGGTCTAATAACCCATCGGCAAGTTAACACACTTGCGACACTTGTCAATACAAATGACGACACTTCCTTATAGAGGAATAACACATCTCTATAAGGGTACAATAAATATATATATATGAAATAAATTTCGAAGTTACATATACATCAACAATTCTGTGCCACTGAATTAGTACCTCTATGATGGAACAAGAGCGAAGCTGACGAGTACACCTATTGAGTATGGCCTTCATCTCCAAAATGATGGATCCTCCATTATCTAGTTCTGGTAAAACAATTTTTTCTCTGATGTTGGTGCCAGGAACTTTCTTTAGACAAGAGACATGAAATACTGGATGAATTTAGGAAGGAGGAAGTTCCAATTTATAGGAAATGGACCCAATCTTCTAAAGAACCTTATATGGCCCATAAAAATTTGGAGCCAGCTTATGACGCCCTTTGATTTTCAGGGAGGATTGCTAGTAAGGATGTAGATGAAAAACCATATCACATACGTGAAAAGTGCGCTCAGAACGAAGCTGATTGGCTTGATGTTTCATTCAATTTTTGGCCATGTGAAGATTGTCTTGCAAAATGTGAAGCATCTGATCTCGGGTTCAAAGAACCATGTCAACTTCCTGAACTGGTGAATTGTTGGGGGTGTATGGAAGCAGCACTCGAGGTTCCTGACCATAGATTGCTTCACATGGAGTCATTTTACATGCAGTGTGGTAGGAGTTATTGTACCACCATTTAGCGAGAGGGATCCACTTTTCCCACTGATGATATTATTTGGAGGTGAAGCAACAAAGATAAGTTTCCAAACATGTGTTGATAACTTCAGTCTGACCATCTATTTGTGGGTGATACTGTGAAATCATCTTCAGTTTGGTGCCAGTGTGGTGAAATAGTTCTGTCCAAAAATGACTGGTGAAAGTTTCATCGCGATTTGAGACAATGGAAGAAGGGATTCCATGAAGGAGGAATATCTGGTCTAGGAAAATCTATGTGACTGAGGAGGTGGTATAGGGATGGTTGAGGGCACAAAAATGACTATATGTGGAGAGGCAATCAACCATAACGAAAATCATTGTCTTCCCTCCAGATTTAGGGAGCCCTTCAGTGAAATCCATAGAAATATCTGTCCCAATCCATGTAGGGATGGGAAATGGTTCGATAAATCTTGGAAGGAGTGTCGTTTCACCCTTGTTGCACTAGTAGGTATCACATTCAACCAATATTTGTTGAATTGTCCTTTTCATTCCCTTCCAAAATATTTTACTCTGTGTCCGCTCATACGTTTTGAGGAACCCAGAGTGCCCTGCCGATGGAGAAGCATGAAGTTCATAGGAGACATCCTTTTGAAGATCTGTGCTCTAGGAAAGCACCAGATGAACCTTGTATATAAAGGAATCACCATCCCAATAATAATGCGGTAGAGCATAAGGGTTTTTGGTCAATCATTGGATGATTTGAGATAATGAGGAGTCATTGATATAGCCCTGCTGAATAGATTGCAACCAATTTGGAACAGGCATAGAAATAGTTGAAAGAGAAAATTGGTGAAATGTGTAGCGATAGGGCCTGATGTTCGGAGGAACGCTTCCAGGAAGGAGCTGAATACGATGGTCCTCTGGTCTTGAAGGTGGCAATCCCACTGGTTCAGCAAAGACGCATGCATATGTATACAAAATTTGTTGTAGATATAAAGGAGTAGTGGAGACTGCTGATGGGTGAATCTGAATGGAATGGAGCCGAGCGATGACACCATGTGAATTATTCTTAAGGATATTTTCCATGCGATGTGAACTGATGATGCTGAGAGACGCTGGTTGTAATCCCTTCAATGTGTGTTTTTTCCCATTGATTGAAAATTGCATCCAAAGTTCAGCAAAATCCCATAAGATGGGGCCAAGTGTGCATAACCATTGAATGCCCAAAACCACATCACATCCGCCTAAGGGAAAGAAAAACATATCGGAGCGCAGGTTATCATGTCCAATAGAGATACACACATTGCGACACTTCCCCTTGAAAGGTAAGGTTCCCCATTGGCAATCATGACTTCAAAGATGGAGCAAGGATGGAGAAAATAATCAGCCTGTTCGGTGATCCGAGGGTCAATGAAGTTATGAGTGCTACTGGAATCAATGAGTACTATAAGATGGAACTTCTTGAAGTAACCCTTGACCCGCATTATTTGTGGGGTCGTGATTCCGGCTAAAGCATGGAGATATGTCTGGGTGGTTGTCCTAAGATGGAGGGTCAAGAGGCGACTGCTGAATGTCGACCTGATCATCTATTGTATCATGAGATTCTTCACCAATTTCAGTTGCAGGAGGAGAATCCACATCCAAGAGATAGAGTTTTTCTCAACACATCTATGTCCCCGATTGAATTTCTCATCACAATTATAACAAAGCCCTTTTTCTCTACATTCCTACATCGCTGCTTCAGACAAGAGCTTGAGAGGAGTTGCTCTAGGAACTAGCGTGATGAGAGGTCATTGGGAAACCATATTTATGAATGGAACAAAAGTGGATTTGAATTGTTGTTGGGATGTGATCTTGTCCTCCTCCAACTTAGCCAACCTGAGGACTTCCATCATTGTGCTGGGATAGAACATTTTAACCTCAGATCAGATTGCATCCTTACGACCATTGACAAAACAACTCCTATAGAATTCATCAGACAATCCTTCTGTTTGATTGGGCATTTTCTCAAATTTTGTCTAATACTCTCTCATAGTGCCAATTTGGCTAAGTTTAGTGAGTGCTCCTATGAAGTCATCAAAATCACTAGGGCCAAATCATTGCAAAAGGAGTTGGCAAAAATCTGTCCATTTTGGCTCTGCATGAGTCTTGATGTACCAACGAAACCATTGAAGGGCTTCATGTTCCAAATGAAAGGATGCAAGTGGAACTTTATTGACATCAAAAGTATTATACAGACTGAAATATTGTTCTGCACGGTATATCCATCCAGTCGGATCATCACCATTGAAGCGAGGAAAATCAAGCTTCGGCCCACGAAAAGTGATGGAAGAAGAGAAACCAATGTCTACAGAAGACTCTGGTTGTCGTCTATTGTTCATGGCTGAAGGCGGAAGATGGAGGCCGAGAATTTTTTCATCCAGATCTTGGAGTTTGGTTTTGAGGGACACAAGTTCTTCCTCCATGTTTTGTGCTCTTGTGCGGGAGACAACCATAACCAAGGATATTTTGGGGGAGGGTAGAAAAACAAAAACTGAAACTTCTTTAGTAAAGGAAAATTTGGATTTGGGAAAAAATTTGATGGGTAATTGGGGTTTGACTAGGTTTTGGACACTTTCTAATGGACAAGGGAGCAAAAAATGGGGATTTCAGAAGTGGGGTGAAAGAATGAGAAAATATATCAAAGAGGGATAAAGAAGCAGAAATAGGAAATGAACATCGTGGCAAAATTTGAAGGCAATTGGGTGAAAATCAAATAAGTTATGGCAAATCCTAAAAATAGACAATTGTGGGATTTTGGGCTTCGGGAAGTGGAATTTGGGATGGGTTCCTCATGAAGGAAATATGCATAATGGAATTGCACGGGTGTCAGTGAATTTTCAAGGGAAACAAAGTTAAAGCAAAGAAGATATGGCGAAAAAACAATTTTTTTTCGTGAAACTGCAACGACTCGAAATTGATCTGCAATGGCTCAAAAATGATCTGCAGTGGCTCTGGACAGATGTAATTTGTTGCTTATTAGCTGGAAATAGATATGGACCCCAGGTATGCTCAGATTTCTAAAGGTTCAATGGGTTCACTCGACTACCATTGTTGTTAACGGCTTGCATGTTGGTGTAGTACCCCTCACTCCACGACTCAGGTAAAACTGATAACCGCTTTGCCACAAACGAAAGCTATTGGTTTACCTCACAGGTGGGAACTAGTCAATCAGGTAGGGGTCGTTTCCCTTTTCGCTGGCAGGTCCTCTCAATGGGCCAGCTACTTCGGGGTTCCTGTAGTACTCCTCACAATGAGTTTTAGGGCTATGCCCAAGTACTTCCCACAATTAAGCAGATAGGGATTATTCCCAGATATGAACCTAAAATTGAAAGGAACAATACAGATGCAAAGAAAACGAAATATTGCAATAATCACAGTGCATGGAAGCCACTGCAGAAAAAAAAAATTGGTAGAAATTCCACCCAGTGAGCCGAAGAAAGTGCTCTGATACTAGATGAGAGGAACCTTCAACAATTAAATGGTGAAAATGCATGATAGGTCAGAAATAACAGAACACAAAAGGAATTTATTGATCACATGCCACTTTGAGGGGGAAAACTCCTTTGAGTAAGCTCAATACAAATAACTCGTGGATGCCTTCATTGGCCTCAACACGTACTTATATACTAATTCTAAGATAAAAAACTATTACTCCCCATGAATGTGGGATAATACAATATACTCACGGGATGACTTACAAAGCATATGCGTCCAACAATAATATACTAACAATGTGGGATAATATAATATACCATGGGACGACTTACAAATAATATGCGTCCAACAACAATTGTAATGTCCCTTGTTAGGAATTTTATTAAAATGACAATTTTTCACTTTTTTAACTAGTTAGACCTTTGACTAGTTTTGATCTCTAGGTCCCAATTTTGCCCCAAATGATCCCAAATCTTCTGAGAAGGTATATGAATGGTATTAGAACATAAATATGTGTTTCAGGGATGCCTTTGGACCTTTAAAATACTTCTGCAAATCCTCTTTCAATTCTGATCAATGTAGGTAACTTTACTAGTGATTTTCCTTTGACTAGTATTGGTCTCTAGGTCTCAAATTGACTCCAAATGCCTTCAAATCTTCAAGGAAGGTGTATGAATGATATTATAACTTGAATATGATGTTTATGGATGACATATGTCCACCAAAAGACCTCTGCAAACTCTCTTAAGATTCTGAACCAATTATGCAATTTTACTAGTAATTTGGGGTTCAAATCCCCCTGGGGTAAGCACTGAAAATGGCTTCCCAAATGCCTCCAAACCCACTCAAATTTATGAACAGAGGTATGTAATGTGTTAAGTATTTTATTAAAGTCTCATATGCACCATTAATGGATTATTACAACTGTTCTCACCCTCTCCCATTCAACTGCAAAAATCCCCAATTCGACCCTTGGGGAAATGGCACTATTTCACCTCCCAATACAACTAAACTGAATAAAAATGCTTCAAATGCTCAAGTACAGTACATGAAACTTGTAGAATACATCCATGGCATTATATTGATCACAAATATATCAGAGAATCATCCATTCATTCGAAATCATCATCAATACATTGGCTCACAACAAGGTAGTGGGGAAATGGCATTGTTCTTCCATTAAAAATGAGATTTATACATTTCTACTTGGAATTTCGACCTGAAACTTTTTGGAGATGAAGAACAGAGTATTTACTTCATATTACAAAATAAATGGGGCATTAAAAGCTTCCCCAAAGAGTACAATAGCTCACCAAAAACGCCCTCCCTCAAGGATCAAGAATATGCCATCAAAACTGGAAATGGTTGAAGGAGTGAGCTGCAATAGAAGAAACCATGAGCTGCCCTGTAGCTTACACCTGCAAATAAAGACTCCATTAAAGCTCCAAATGAAAGGTCTGAATGGCCTTTCCAATTACCAACTTGGATGGGAATCTTTCACCCTCGAAATTGGCTAAGGCAAGAAACTAGTCATCCACTAGCTCTCCCTCTTCACAAATGCAATTGCAAATTCTACAAATGATCAAAAGCTGGTTTCATTCTTTGTTATTGACATTTATAAACTTCTAATGTCCTCCATGGGTCGAATTCATTCCAAGAGACTCATGCCAACTCATGTTGGGAAGAGATTCCAAAGAACGCCACTTGTACAACAATTCCTAGTCTCCCACTTCCACCAAATCACATGTGGAAGCATCTTAGCTGCCCTAACACCCTTGAGCGCCCTCTTGGAGTCTATTTTTAGCCCTGACATGTCATATATGTCATATGTCAGCCTTCAGGTCTGATTTGTGTCATAGGTGTCATAGCATCTTCATCATTGTTGTCATAGAGCTAGGGAATCTAGCCCAAGTGTCTCACTAGCTCCAAATTGCCTCTTCCTCTTCCATGGGAGTTACTCTTCCTCTATATTTCGACCTTGGATGAGTCATGCAATGAATAATACCTTTTGGACTCCCCCAAGTATGTTACCATTCACCTTGAATTCGAATTGGTGAGAGAATGATGCCAAGTGTAGTGGGGAAATCTAGCCATATGTGGGTCCCACTTCCTCCATGTGTCTTCATGATGAAATGCCACTTTGATTTTCACTTGTATATATTTATTTAGCTCCTTTATTAAATATTTATGCCATTCTAATGTTCAAACATCATTTATTATCCCCATTATTCCAAATCCCAAAGCTTCCACCCCAAACCTAGGAAACTAGTAATTTTCCTCATTGGCAATTATTTGACCTTTAGCATCAATTTGACAAACTCTAATGAATAGGGCCAATGTGATTAGGCCATTGTGACCCAATACCAAATTTGGGACATGACAAATCCTCCCTTCCCAATATTGCTTGTCCTCAAGCAATTTTAAACATGGGTGTTGAAGAACCTGCTTTCTGTATAATTCTTTGAAGTTGCCATTGAATTGCCCAACCTTGAGTCTTTGAGTTTCCATGAAGATTTTAGAGAGGAACCACCATGCTTGCTGCTGCACTACTCTGATAAAAACCACTTTATTAAGTGGGGAAATCCATATCCCATACTGCTTGTTTCCCCAAAAAATTTGAAACCAATGAGATAAAAATTATTCCAGGGTCCCATTGCTTGTATTGCACCCCAATAATTAAGAGTGCTCTCCAACCCACACCATTAGTTAAGAGGATTCCTGGATCCCATTTTCTTGTATGCATCCTTCCAAACATCATGAGTACCAAATATATATCATCAAAGTACATAACAACATAATGAAAATGTACATCAAGGATATGCTTAATCAAAGAGTCATGAAGGTGCTTATACCTCCAAGCAAGTAGACCACCATTTTCCAAGTGCATACAAGCTTCAAGTGACCAATCAAATCTGCTCCAATGACATAGGTGAGGATCCCATGTCCTATAATGCTGCTCCAAAAGGATGTGATATGCATCAAAATATTCAACCATGTATTCTTTCATCCAAGAAGTGAATGAAGAATCTCCACTAAAATCTGAACCAAATAATGAGCGGAAAAAACAAGGAGACTTCAAATGACTCAAAGAAGTCTCACCCATACATCCATGAATGTGAGAATCATAAAGATGTAACAAAGTATGTGGCTGCCAACAAAAATGTTCTCCCATCATAAATCTATTCACCCAAGTGTTGGATGAAGTTCCTCTAACATAAAATGAACTCAGTGTTGAGCAAGAAAAACCATGAGTCTTCAAGTGACTCAAATCCATATCATAGGTACATCCATGTAGATGTGAATCATCATAAAGTGACAAATGATGCTGCTGCAAATGTGAATAAGAATGTGCTCCAACCATGTCATCATAAAAGTTAAATCTAGGAGTTCCATGCTCCTCATGTGGCACCATCAAAAAGAACCCTTTCACCCATACTTCATTGAGACTAATGTTGCAAAACATGGAATTGTAGGAAGTAGGAGAATGAACTAACTCACCCAAATGATCAAAAAGTGCAGAAGTTTCATCATGGGAAGGATCCATATGGGTAGTATCATGCAGCTCCTTCAAAAGTGTGAACTCTTTGTCATAGTTTGGTTCCAATGTAGAGGAATCATGCTCTTCTTTAAAAATTGCATAACCTTCATCAAGAGGCAATTCAAATTCCTCTTCCACCACATCAAGTGTTTGGATCTCTTCAAGTTCATCTTCAAACACATCAAGAACATTCAAATTTTCACATTTCTCATGATCCACCATGTCATGAGAATCCTCCAAACAATCTACCATTTGACAATCTGAAACATAGGAGGAAAAACAAGTATCTTGCAACTTTTCAAGAAGTTGCTCATTTTGAATTGTGAGCTTATGAATATCCTCATTATTCTTCAAGTATGCATCATGTAACAATTCATTAAGCTCAAACAAATGGTTTCTATCAAAAAGCAAAGACATGAAATTACCTTTGATGTGGCACATTGCTCTTTGAATCTTCTCCATGTCTTCAAGGAAGGATGTTTCCTCCAATGAAGTAGCTCTCCAACAAGAATTTGACACCAATGCTTGAGTGTCATGGAGAATGCTGAGGGACTCTTGGATCTTCTTTTCATTCATCTTTAAGGACCCTTCAAGAAAATGAGGCTCTTGCAAATGAACCTCCTCATCTTCTTCATTTTTTCTTGGACCAACTTCATGAAGCTCAAGTGGTGATGGGGAAGTTGATCTTGGTTCTTCTTCAACTGCTGCAAGGTCTTCATTATCATGCTTAATGGAACTTGGGCTTGCAGCAACATTTTCAAAAGTGATCTCTATGTTACCAACATAGAGGTGTGAGCACCCATCAATAGGTACTCCTTCATAGTTTAAGCATCCATCAGTAGATGCTCTTTGGTTCATGTCTAAGCTAGAAGGTGTCTCGAAATGATCTTCCATATTTTCAATAGAATATTCTTCACTATCTTGTGATGTCTCTTCCTTTTGCTCCTTCAAGCAAGCTGTTGCATTTTGCCCCTTGGTTTCCTTAAAATCAATAATTTTTTCCACAAGTTCGATAGAAAACAATTCGAATCCTTCCTTAATTTGCTTGGTCATATCTTCAAATATTGTTTTCATAATTTTTATATGCTCCTCACCATCATATGAGGCTCCCTTTTCATCCCTAGTCATAGTTCCCTCAAAAAATTTGCTCTTCTTCTCCTACTTTTTTTTTTCCTCTTCAACAAAAGCACTTTTGGTTTCAATATATAATGGTGGTACCTAAATTCTTTTCCTCATAGATATTATACCACATCAGGTGCCAAGATCATGCTCTGATACCACTGTAATGTCCCTTGTTAGGAATTTTATTAAAATGACAATTTTTCACTTTTTTAACTAGTTAGACCTTTGACTAGTTTTGATCTCTAGGTCCCAATTTTGCCCCAAATGATCCCAAATCTTCTGAGAAGGTATATGAATGGTATTAGAACATAAATATGTGTTTCAGGGATGCCTTTGGACCTTTAAAATACTTCTGCAAATCCTCTTTCAATTCTGATCAATGTAGGTAACTTTACTAGTGATTTTCCTTTGACTAGTATTGGTCTCTAGGTCTCAAATTGACTCCAAATGCCTTCAAATCTTCAAGGAAGGTGTATGAATGATATTATAACTTGAATATGATGTTTATGGATGACATATGTCCACCAAAAGACCTCTGCAAACTCTCTTAAGATTCTGAACCAATTATGCAATTTTACTAGTAATTTGGGGTTCAAATCCCCCTGGGGTAAGCACTGAAAATGGCTTCCCAAATGCCTCCAAACCCACTCAAATTTATGAACAGAGGTATGTAATGTGTTAAGTATTTTATTAAAGTCTCATATGCACCATTAATGGATTATTACAACTGTTCTCACCCTCTCCCATTCAACTGCAAAAATCCCCAATTCGACCCTTGGGGAAATGGCACTATTTCACCTCCCAATACAACTAAACTGAATAAAAATGCTTCAAATGCTCAAGTACAGTACATGAAACTTGTAGAATACATCCATGGCATTATATTGATCACAAATATATCAGAGAATCATCCATTCATTCGAAATCATCATCAATACATTGGCTCACAACAAGGTAGTGGGGAAATGGCATTGTTCTTCCATTAAAAATGAGATTTATACATTTCTACTTGGAATTTCGACCTGAAACTTTTTGGAGATGAAGAACAGAGTATTTACTTCATATTACAAAATAAATGGGGCATTAAAAGCTTCCCCAAAGAGTACAATAGCTCACCAAAAACGCCCTCCCTCAAGGATCAAGAATATGCCATCAAAACTGGAAATGGTTGAAGGAGTGAGCTGCAATAGAAGAAACCATGAGCTGCCTTGTAGCTTACACCTGCAAATAAAGACTCCATTAAAGCTCCAAATGAAAGGTCTGAATGGCCTTTCCAATTACCAACTTGGATGGGAATCTTTCACCCTCGAAATTGGCTAAGGCAAGAAACTAGTCATCCACTAGCTCTCCCTCTTCACAAATGCAATTGCAAATTCTACAAATGATCAAAAGCTGGTTTCATTCTTTGTTATTGACATTTATAAACTTCTAATGTCCTCCATGGGTCGAATTCATTCCAAGAGACTCATGCCAACTCATGTTGGGAAGAGATTCCAAAGAACGCCACTTGTACAACAATTCCTAGTCTCCCACTTCCACCAAATCACATGTGGAAGCATCTTAGCTGCCCTAACACCCTTGAGCGCCCTCTTGGAGTCTATTTTTAGCCCTGACATGTCATATATGTCATATGTCAGCCTTCAGGTCTGATTTGTGTCATAGGTGTCATAGCATCTTCATCATTGTTGTCATAGAGCTAGGGAATCTAGCCCAAGTGTCTCACTAGCTCCAAATTGCCTCTTCCTCTTCCATGGGAGTTACTCTTCCTCTATATTTCGACCTTGGATGAGTCATGCAATGAATAATACCTTTTGGACTCCCCCAAGTATGTTACCATTCACCTTGAATTCGAATTGGTGAGAGAATGATGCCAAGTGTAGTGGGGAAATCTAGCCATATGTGGGTCCCACTTCCTCCATGTGTCTTCATGATGAAATGCCACTTTGATTTTCACTTGTATATATTTATTTAGCTCCTTTATTAAATATTTATTCCATTCTAATGTTCAAACATCATTTATTATCCCCATTATTCCAAATCCCAAAGCTTCCACCCCAAACCTAGGAAACTAGTAATTTTCCTCATTGGCAATTATTTGACCTTTAGCATCAATTTGACAAACTCTAATGAATAGGGCCAATGTGATTAGGCCATTGTGACCCAATACCAAATTTGGGACATGACAACAATATACTAACAATGTTTACTAACAAAGTAAAGAGAATGGTTAACACAGGTTCCCAACAGTCCAAACTACAAGCTACAACCATGTTGCATCACATCTTTGACGATAGGAATCATGTCTATATATCTTTGATGCACCTATAACAAAATGCATAACACTTGTTTCTCAGCTCCTATAGCCAACCCCTCATCTCCACTCATTCCATCATGGCTTATGTAATGTACCTAACCACCTCCATGACATTGTTTAGGTGAGGGGTATTATATTTATGTTTTTAACACATGAATTTATGCACTAAAACCAAAGTATTTCACAAGCTACTTGTACATTTTTTTCAATACCGGAAGCATATTATAGTGGCTTGAATTTAATTGATTGCAATGATATTCATGAATGAAAACCATAATGCATAGAAACATAAACATGCAAACTAAACATAATTCATAGAAGAATGCCAAACTATGAACAATTCAAAATGCCATATAAACACATAAATACATAACATAATTATTATCCATGGGACTCAACACATTTGGCACTCGTCTTTATAAATGTCCTCCAACCAACTACAAGTGAAGGATGTTCCTCCCGGCTATAGGAAATCCTAAGGGATGGTGCAATCTAATGAGGGTCTCTTTTGACACGTTAGAGGCAATAGAAAACTAAAAAAATAGGCATCCCTAAACTTAGATGGATATTTTGAAATACTTACACAATAAATATTGCTTTGAGTAAAAATATGAAACATAGGAAACTGAATCATGTTTCTGAATATATAAATTTTATCCATTGAAAATGTTCATAACTATCTCGAGTTTGATATTTTCTAAAAATTGCATTTTGTTTTTTGTCAAATGATGAGGTATATGTCTTTGTGGGTCTCTCCTTTGAGTCCCTAAATGATGGAATCAATGTACAAAAATTGGTAGAGATATAAAGAACAAATAGTACAAGTGTGGCATTATTTTTCCAAAATAAATTTAGTCTTTTTTTCAATTATCTATGTGACCAAACATCGAAAACAGTACGTCAATAATGCCACACTTGTATTATTTGTGGGTCCCGCTTTTGAAGGTTTTAATGCAATGATCATGGAATGGTTTTTTTATAACATGTAGAGTTTGGTGTCTAGTAGTGCAACATACAATTTTTTTGAAAATGCTTGAGAAAATAAAATTTTATGGAAGAAACACCAATAATGTGTTTTTTGATTTGAGTAATGACACAAGCAAAATAGAAAAAAAATACATATTTGGAATATGCAGAAAAAATATTATCTATGTCTAAAATTTCATCAAAAATGATTGTGTGTATCATAGTGTAATGAGTGGTAAAACACGGGCATATTGAGGAAATGGATGAAATGCCCAATTAGTTATGCTTTACCATATTCCATAGCACAAGTTTGGTTAATTTGAAGCTAGCTCTGAAGCATACACATAGCAATTGGGATGGCATGTAAACACATGAGAATGCTTGGTTTAGGTGGTAAGGAATGTGAGTGCATTCCTTACCACCTAAAAAAAATCTTCTTTCAATAATAACTCTATTTCCACTTGTTATAGACATAAATTCAACTGCACTTTATTTTTATTTTTTTTCCACTCTATGATGTGTGACACTAGATTGCAAAATTCCTAGTGACTTGGTCACCCTAGGTTGCTTGCAACTAGATTACGCCTTCATACAAGACCCAACCCTAATTTTCCCAAGTTTAGTTAGCAACTATAAAACCAACCAACAAAATTATAAAGAAACAACCGACCGCACCTTCTAAAACATCCCAAGTAAACAATGTTCAACACTTAACTATTTAATAGTAATGAAACACATCAATACAATAACATGTGGGGGTTTTCCCAATCCATACACCTACAATTTTATTAGAATATGATGCAATTGAATATTTACAAAGGTGAGTACGGCCAACTTCCATGAGTCTACATACATATAAATAACAACAGTTTCTTTTTTCCACTTCCAATCACACTAATGTACAATTACCCTTGCAACAAGTCTAATATTTCCACCTAAAGTATTGGTCATATTTAAGTGAGCATCGAGAAAGTATTCAGACAATGAACATGGTTTTCCCCTAAACATCCTCTTATTCTCAAACCTATTCTTGGGTCCTTGAATTTCTTGAACAACTTCCACGTCAAATGATCACTTTCACCTTACACTTAGTGATATACACTTCAATCCTTGCATAAATTTTGATTGAATGAACTAACTCTCCTAGTGAAACACCCTTCAATTGGATTGAATTGACTTCCTTGGTAATTCCATGACCTCCACTATGTACAATGGAAGGAATATTAACCAACTCCTTAACCTAACAAATCACTTCCCCTCTATATATCCATGTGGACCTATGACCTAAACATCTTCTTTAAGTAAATAAATTATTACAGTTGTTTCCTTAAGGTAGGGGCATGCACTACACACAATTCCCAAGTTTCCCACCTTTCAATTTGTGTGACTCTTTTCATGCCCAATACTTTTCCCAAGTGGTTAAGGTATTGTAATCCACTTCATTGTTGGGACCAATATTCTCCTTGGAAGGTGTCTTAAATCCAATCCATCCCCAGTAAGTAATGTTGTGCCTAATTCCTAACTTATCCAATAAACATGTTTCTCTTTTATAAATCACAACTTGAAATTAGCTTTATCCTACTTCCCACTAATTGGAAGTGACTAAATCCCCAAATATTTTCCAATAGTTTGGGATTGTGCAAAACATTGCGCTACTCTACTAGTGACATCCAACAAAGGGAACCATGTCTCTTTGTGGTAGTTCGCACTGCACATACTAATGTTCTTCTTACGATCTATGGAGTACCCTTATAGCAACCACCAAACATTTCCACTAAATTCTCATCAAGGATCAACTCAATCAAGGCATCCTCATGTCATGTCTTCTTTTGTTGTTCTACCCAGTGAGTCTCTTCGATCTACAACCTACAACCATGGTGTAACATGATCAAACTCCAACTTCACATTTGTATTTAGCTATTATTTTGTTTCCATTTAACTCTGACATTCCCCTAACCAAGGCATGTAACTTTCTATTAGAACTCCTACATCCAACCCCTTGTTACTGGTCAATTTTCCAATTCCCCCTAGGTGAAAACCTCACTTATGCGATGCATTTAGTATTTTCGGCGGCTAACTATGTCAAGTGCCCAAGTCTATGATGTCTATGTGCCAACGTATCTTTATCTTTTATATCATAACAAGTTGAGGTGCCTTAATTTTCCTTGGGAAAATGAAAGGAATTACAAGGATCAATCCAATGTTTAATGTAGATTAACTAAAGCTCTAGAAGACATCAATATTAGATGAAGATGAAGAGGATTTTGTTAATCCACTTCTTAAAGGACTTCTTGTTGATGTTGACACAAACTTGAAAAATGACATAATTTTTCAACTCAAAAAATAGGTAACCAAACAAGGGATGTCGTATCTTTTTCAAGATTAAAGGATAACTTCCCTAGGCTAAAAACTAGTGCATCTTAAATTAAATTCAGAACAAGTTTATACAATTCATAAGATAATTGTTTGGAACCAACACCTCTTAATTGAGGATCCCAGATTAATTCATAATTTAATTAATTAAGCCATGACAATGTGAAGTTGTATGAGGAGAAAATTGATAAGAAATTTGTTTAATTATGAGCACAGATGTAATTGGTTGTAAATTAATGAGAATGATTTTCACAAAATAAATTGGCATAGGTCACGCATCACAACAAATTTTTTTCATATTTTTATAGTAACAAAATATGTAAAAACAATCAAGTTGCATAATCTAACATTGTCAACTAGTTGCACTGGACAAAATTAGGCCATTTTAGTTCCTTTTTGTGCAATAACCTCTATGTGTTGACATCCAGTTGTGGGTTGCGGGTTTCGGGAATGTGCAACAAAATAAATAAAAAGACAAAGCCTGAAAGCCGAAAGCAACAATTGCGGGTTTTTCGGGTTCGGGTTTTAGGATGATAGTTTCCCAATATTATTACAAGATGAACCCGCAACCCGCAACCATCGGGTTGTGGGTTTCGGGTTGGCCAAATTCCAAAACCGCAAAGCAAACACCCCGCAACCCGAAATTGTCAGGTTGCGGGTTTTGGGTCTCCTAACTGTCGGGTTTTGGGTTGATTGAAGAAAAGTGTAAAATACTCAAAATTTGAGGATTTCAACAAACCAGACAGTTAGAGATCATCCAGAAAGAGGGAAACACGTAGGACAAAAGTATGGGTGAGAGATCTAAACAAGTGAAAACGCAAATTCTCATATTTACAGAGTACACTCACCAAAAATACCTTTGTGTATTATTCAAAATGGGGGTTCCCATGCTTTAGGTAATCATGGGATTTGTTGTGGCCACAACAAATGGCGATTGGCTAGAAAGAACTAGTTATCTTTGCAATGAAATTCAGCTAAACGAAACATGTTAGCCACATCACTTTTTTCAAGCTGAATTTTTCCAAAAATTGATCACAAGAGAGACAGTTAACGAGCATGGAACATGAAATTAATAAATCCCCATATATGATCATATTCAGAATATTGCAAATCTGATAAGGGGGTTGAAGAAACAACTGAGATCCTTCACCTTTATGTAATCATGGAGAAGCGGCTTGTGTTGAACCTAGGAACATACTTGAAAATGCTCCTGGATACCCTAATTACACATCACCTTGATTTATTGAGATTTTATTTGCATGGAACAATTCATGATATTCCCTTTTTTTTTTTTAAAGAGACTGTGTATATAAGGCCACTTCCCTGACTTGGTGATCAGATATAAGCAGTGCCATTCACAAGCATAATTCGAGAAAACTGATCAAGTCATCTCAATAAAGAGACTCCTTGTCTTCCAGTTGCAATACTAAAAGCAACTACCATGGATTGGTGACCATATTGTGATAGCTTCAGTCCAAATTAAACCCATGATCTTGGTAGGGATGGCTTGCAATAAGACCCCCCTGTCCCTATATGCACTAGCATATTTTAAAAGGAGCAAACCAAATTTTATTAGGTTGAAAATTACAAGCCACTACCATGGCTTGGTGACCATATATTAGTAGTGTTACTCACCAATGCTTTGCTGATCATGAATGGACCAACCTGTGATAGGATCTTCCAACTCCCAGTAAAACTGAAAGTCATCTTCCAAGAGGGGTGGCTTGACGTGAAGATGTCATTCTGCTTAGCACCTATGAACCTAATGGGTTGGCTTGATAGCAAGACCTCCCACCTTGTAATTTACATTTATTAAGAGATTTATTACCAAGGTGATTGTAAAAGGATCCAGAGCAGAACAAGCTAGGCAGGCTATTATGATATGCAGCTTGAACCATGAAACATGAGACAATGGAGACTCTACTATTCTTCAGACCCCAATTAAACAAATAAGACATGTGTAAGATAATGACTATTGTGGAGAGATATCAATTCAGGGTCCTGCAATCATTAGCTGTATGCCCTTTGTTGAACAAACTTCGATACAGGACACAATTATGGCTGGCAAACAATTATAAAACCCAAGCTAAAATCATCACCAAGAGAGAAACTGATCAATGGGTATCACCAACTGTGTGGAGTTTAAAGCAAACAAAGCAGACAATCCAATCAAGAAAAGAAATAGCAAAACAAACCTATGTACAAGTACATCATCCTGATCAAACAAAATACTTTATGAGGAGTGAAACATTCACTCGATAAGCGTCCATAACTCCTTCCAGTGTTTGTAATCGAGCAGTACCAAGACCCATCTTTTCTGTAACAATGAAAGGTCCCATCTAGAGGCGTTGAAACTTGGTATACTGGTTCTTATCTTTGTGTTGTTTGTCCCATCTTAAAACCAAGTCTCCAACAGAAAATTCTCTGTCAGATGAAGATTTTTCATCAAACCATCTTTTCACCATCTGCTGATGATGATATAACTTGTTTCTAGCCACTTCTCTATCTTCCTGCAGTTTAAGTAGAGTGTCAATTATCTGCTAGAGGGGAGAAGAATCATCTTCTTGGACAGACTGGGCTAATTGTAGTGAAGGGATCGTAAGATTAGTAGGAAGAATGGCCTCTTTTCCATACACTAGACAGTAAGGAGAATTTCCAATTGCTACCTTTGGAGTAATCCGATCTGCCCAAAGAGCATTATTGAGCTGTGTATGCCAATCTCTATGGTGAGAGGCCACAGTCTTCTTTAGAATGTTGATCAAATTTTTGTTGGAAGACTCAGCCAACCCATTACCCTGTGGGTAGTAATTGGCAAAAAATTTGAGTTTCATCCCCTTTTCAAAAGCATATTCAGTTATGTCAATCGAAGAAAAATAGGATGCATTATCAAAAACTAGGAATTCTGGAGTACCAAATCGTGAGAGTATATGAATGTCTAGGAAAGAAATGACTTGGCTGTCATTACATTGCTTAAGTGGGACTGCCTCCACCCATCTGGTGAAGTAGTTAGTTGCTGTGAGAATGTACTTGTATTGGAGGGATGAGGTAGGATTTATGGGCCTGACAAAATCCAGCCCCCATTGATGAAATGGAAACTGAACAGCGACTGGTTGCAAAGGGAAAGCAGGTTTGTTGAACTTCCCTGTGCATTTCTGGCATGGTTCACACCTCCTTACATAGGCATAAGCATCTTTAAACAACGTAGGACAGTAATACCCAGCTCTGAGAATCTTATGAGCTGTTGTCTTGCCTGAAAAATGACCTCCAGCTAGTCCTGCATGAAATTGGAATACGATGTCATCAGTTTCATGTTTTTCTAAACACCTAAGAAAACCCCATCATAGTTTTTCCTGAACAAAACTCCATTAATAAACTGATAAGGGGCAACCTTTAATCTCAAGGCTCTTCGTTTCTTAAAGTCCAAGGTTTCAGGAGAAAATCCATTATTTAGGAAAAATTTGATATGATCATACCATTCTGATGTCGGGGTATCAATAGCATTGACAGAACCTGTAGGAATATCTTCTTCCTATTCCCATTCAACTTGCTGCTGCAGGGGATCGTTAGATTGAGCAGTAACAAGGAAAAGGCCTTGTCCTTTGACAATTTTGGCTAGCCTTATTTCCAAATCATACTCTTGCAGAGCAGTCATCCAGTGGGCCCTTTTTCTCCCAATTCCTTCTGGATCAACACATTTCTAATAGCAGAATATGGGACATTGACCTTTGTTCGGGATTTTAACAAATAAGGCCTGTAATGTTTGACAGACTTGTAAATTACGTAGGCTTGTTTTTCAATTTGTGAATAACTGACCTCTGCACCCTTGAAGGTTGAACCCATGAAAGAGATTGGGATCTCTGTATCGTTGTCCTGTTTTTGTGTCAAAATAGCTGCATAGTAGAAATCAATGGCGAAAGTGTAGAGAATAAAATCTTTATCAAAATCTAGGGACATGAGAGCAGGAGCTTCAGCAATAGCCTTACGAATTTCCACGAATGCATCTTTTTGTTCTTGTGACCATGTGAACTGTACATCTTTCTTAACTAAATATTGTAAAGGTTTAACTATCTGAGAAAAATTAGGTACAAACCTGTGTACAAAGTTGATCTTACCCAAGAAGGACTGCATTGCTTTACGCGAACCTGGTAAGCCGATTTTTGAAATCGCGTCTGTGCGTTCGGGATCGATGATCATACCTTCTTTTGAAACGATGAAGCCCAACAGCTTTCCTTCTGTAACTGCAAAAATGGATTTCTTGGGGTTCAAGGAAATGCAAAATTTCCTACAATGTTCAAAAGCCTTCTTAAGAGCAAATAGGTGTTCATGTCGTTTTTTTGAAAATATGGTAATATCATCTAAATAAACCACGACAGAATTATGCATTAAACCTCAGAAAGCTATATCCATAGCTCTCTGAAAAGTGGCTCCCGCATTAATTAAATTGAAACGCATTCACCTATAGGCGAAGGTGCCCCAAGGGGTTCTGAAAGTTGTCTTTAATTGGTCATCTGGGGCAACCATAACCTGGTTGTACCCTGAAAATCCAGCTAGGAGAGAAAACATTTCTGACCCTGCTACCTTTTGGAGAATTTGTTCCATGGGTGGAATAGGGTAGTTATCTTTTTCCGAGGCCCGGTTCAAATTCCTAAAATCGACACACAATCGGATTTCACCACTTTTCTTGCATACAGGCACCAAATTGGCTATCCACTGTGTATGCCTCATCGGAAAAATAATTCGGGCTGTGAGTAGCTTTTCCAGTTCTTTTTTCACAGAAGGCTCTAAACTGGGATGCATTTTCCGCAGTTTCTGTTGATATGGTTTAACTTCCAGCTTCATAGGTATATTATGGTAGATGATGCTAGTGTCAAACGTTTTCAATTCGTCATAGGTCCAGGCAAAGACATATTTAAATTCTTTACACAATTTAATGATAGCTCGCCTTTCTTCTGGGGTGCAATCAATTCGTAAATTGATAAAATGGGGTTCTTGCTCGGTCCCTAAATTGACTTGCTCGTAATTAAGTGAAGAGCTCTGTGTTTTACAGTTGGTTTTGTGTCTGAATTTGTCTTCCAAATCATAGAACTTCTCCAAATTGATCACAGACTTTGGTATAACATTTGAGGAATCAGAGAGAGTCTTTTCATGTTCATCCTCATCTATAGCCATATCCTGAAATGTGTCCTGGTTTGTTAGAAAATCAAGTATCTGCTAATCATCATTGAATACCTTCCAGTTTGTCACATTATCTAGTATGGAAGGCCTATACATCAATTCTATTGAGAATGTTTGAGGAGATAGGCCCTCTGGTGGAATCAATCTCGAAGCTGTATTTGCTAACAAGTTAGCATCGAAGTTCTGAGACCTAGGGACTGAATTAATATTGAATGCAATAAAGGAGCTGGTAAGATCTCTTAGCAATTTCTAATAATTCAACAGGCAGGGGCACAAGCAGTGTATCTTATTCCTAACCTGTTTCACAATAATTTATGAATCTCCAAAGCAATGGATGACCTGTACTTTCAAGTCAATAGCCTTTTTCAGTCCCTGTATCAAGGCCTCATACTCATCCACATTGTTAGTACAATCAAACTCTAATCTACATGCAATTATAGTTTTTGTCCCTTTTGGATCTATGAGAACACATCCTGCACCAGCTCCATCCTTAGATTTAGAGCCGTCAAAAAACAATGTCCAAGCAATGGGATCTAATCTAAAATTTGTATTTACATTGAAAACATTATGTACAATTTCTCCTGAGAATGGAACAGAAGTGAGATGAGTTACCTGCGATTTGTTCTGTGCATTCTCCTGTAGTGAAACATCAGCTGATAAATTCCCGAAAAAGGTATCAAAGGTAAAGTGTTCAATGTGCATGTTGAAATAACCCATAGGCTCACTTGAGTCATTCAAGTCTATGACTGTCTGTTTCATAAAAGGCTCCCTACTTATCTTGATCTTGTTTGGCTGACCATTGTAGGGTAACCACAAATGGGACCAATCAGTAGCAAAATAACCTTTTAGCTTTTCTGACCAGTCTCTACTAAGCCACATACCATATGCTTCTGGGATGTCAGCAATGACTATATCAATCGTTTGATGGATTCGGGGATCAGCTAACAATGTAATTAAAACATTTCTAAGCCTTCCCACTACTCTGACTTTTGATCTATCGAGTTGTCCTATCTGAGTAGGGCAAGGTTCCCATGTGGCATTCAAATTTCTGCAGACAGAAAGAGGCATCACATTTGATGAGGCACCAAAGTCTATCATGCAGTTATGTACGTTTCGGTTGAAGATGTGTTGATGCCCCAAATATCGCAGCATCAAGCAAAAAGGGATTCTCCCCAATAGGCAATCCCAATTAGATCGCTCACCATTTGGTTTGGGGAACCCATCCGGTTAACGGTTCCGGCTACCATAAGTTTTTTAAAGATTTGTTGGTTTTACCAGTTGTGTCCCAATCCACCGGTTATGTATTTTGTATTTTAAAATGATGTGGATGTGCCCTAGCCTAAATTCATGCAGTAAACAAATCTGTATTAATCTAAACTAGTCTAATCTATCTATCCTTATAAGGAGCAGGATTAAAGGATGGGTAAATCACTAGAAAATACACCAAAACAATCCACGGTTATCTATTAAATTGAAAGAGGCATTTACAGCAGAAAACAAAGATTATCTAAGGTAACTCAAATAACTATAAACATTCCATTACCCATTCAACACGGACATTTTACATAATAATATGAAACCATCCATAGCAAAGAATTAATTCATAAAAGCCAGGAAAGATCTCACAGGAAATGTATGAGAAATTTGTAGAAATAATTGAGTAGCTTAATCAACAAGACTCCATGTAAAATGACATGCTAGCTTTCATAGGCCAAAACAATTTCCATTCATGTAGCATAAATAGTCCCTTTACAAAACAGCAAAAGAGTTTCACCTGCCAAAAGTCCCTTTGCTTCTCTTCTTATTAGCTATATATAGCTTTACAAAATGTGCCCAGAATTGACACCTATACCCTAACCATTTAGATTCCTCTATTTTGTTTTGTAGTGCTTGATATTACATAAGAGAAATATTCTAAATGCTTTACAAAATGGGAGTTACAAAATTACAAATATTTTATCATTCCAAACATAAGTACAAAAATGCACATCCACGTGGCACGCTGAAGAGAACGAGCTATCCCTGACTTGGCTCCTTTGGCAGCTCAGGCACCTATGGGATTGTTGGGGTTTCCTTTTGCATCACTGCAATGGTTGGGCCAATCTCTGATGTAGTAGCTTGACTAGCTGCCAATGCTTTCTCCACTTTTTCTATGTGAATTCCCCAGTGATTAGTGTCTTTCACAATATTTGTTCCAATCAAGGGGCTCATGAATCTGAGGGATATCTTTTGTTTGACCAACTCTTCTTCTAAGGTGGTCACTTCAGCTGCAATAATCCGGAGGCTTTCTTCCAGGCTATGTTGATGAACAACAGCTTGGCTGATAAACTGGCGTAGATCCTCTGCTGTCAATGTATCCAGCTTCTGCACATATTCACTTTCTACCTGGAACTCTATACTCAGATTAGCTAAATACTGAGCCTTATCCGGGAAGTCTTCTATCCTTGGAGGCATGGCTATTCTGCAGTTTTCTTGTGTGGTCTAGGTCCGGGAATATACAGTCTTGCACTGTTCATAAGTTTCTGCAGTCACAGAGGCCAATTTTACTCCGCAGTCTCTGGAATACTCTAGGGTGCGTATATCTACCTTGTATTCAGCAATAGTCTTAAGGGGAAGGGTTGCTGGGAACCCTGACTTTCCTTCTCTCCATTCGATATGCCTTCTAATCTCCTCACTGATGCGTGAGTGCTTCCTTCTGATCCTGGTGGCTTCAACATTTACTTGCTTGACCTTGGCCATGACTGATTTTAGTCTATATATTTCTTCTACTATGAGTTCTCTGACTCCATAGGTCTCTTTTAGGATTCCACTGGCCTGCTCATGGAAGGGTCTGATATCTCCCATTTTGTTGTTTGCTAACTCCAATTGCTGCTCCAGTGATTCATTCTCTCCTTGTAATTTTTCAATGCTCTCTTTCAGGTCTTCTATCTCCTCAAGGTTGTCGAATTTATCTGATTCGAGATTCAAATTCTTCCCTTTAAGCTCTACATTTTCATCTTCTAATGTCCTTACTTGCATTGATAGAGCTCTCCTATCTGCCTCTAATCGTTGGATTTCTCTTTGCAAGTCTTCCTTTTGGGATGTGAGGGCATTATTCTTCTCGATCATCAGGTTTGCATAGTTCTGCTCTTTGACCAAGGCTTCCTGAAGCTGCTGTGCCTTCTCCTTTTCTTCATGTAACTTGTCTCCCAACATAAAAACATTGTCTGCGGTTGCTGTGACCGTGGCTACAGAGATGGATGCTAGGTGCCTAGCTACTTCTTTAGCATTCTTCATGACCGTGGTCTCATGCGTGGTGATGATGTTTGGCCGAAAAGGTCTTTTCAGTATGGACCCTGTCTCTTTGACAATGGTCTTCCTCTTCTTATTGTAAGCAAAATTCTGCCAGTTAGAAACTGTGCTGCCTTTATAGGGTGTGAAGGGGACAATAGGTAGATCCCTTATAGGAGAGCCCATATCCAAGTTCTGCAAGTCTGGGCTTTTGGGGTCGATCTCTTCTTTGGACTTCTTTTCTTCCTCCTCTTTCCTCTTTGCTTCTGCTTCTTGCTCCTTCTTTCTTTTGTCTTCTTTGCGTGTTTCGAGAGCCTCAGTTCTTCTTCAGAGAGAGCCTGGGAGCTTGAACTGGCTCCTCCTTTGCTTACCTAACAGATCTGCAGCTTGGTCATATTACTGATTCCACTATATGGTTCTTCCTGAGGATCATAAAAATTGGCATATTCACAGGGAGTAGAGTGCTCTTTGCAATGCTGCATGACTTTGCCTTGTTGATCGTTCCTATGGAAAATATTTTCTCCAAAGTGGAAGCTTTTCAATTCTGCAACAAACTCTTTTACAGTTGTGATTCCTGCAAACTTGTAGGCTCCAATATAAAAGGGTAAGGGGGGAAAGGTGGCCTTCTTGGCTTTGTACAAGGTGTTACCCATTCCATCAATGAAGACTTGCTTGAACATTTCCTTATGGACTATGTAATCTGTGGCATACTTCGGAAGAATATAGGGTGCTTTAGAACCTCCATACATTCTTATGTAGGTACCTTCCGGAGAAAAATAGAAATCGCCATACTTTTCCAAGGTATCCATGGCGTTCTCCAACAAACAATTTGGTTCTTCATGGAAAATCATTTCATAAAGTGGCATGATAAACTCCTCACATATGAGCTTGTAGTCTCTCTTATAATTCTACGCCCAAAAGATTTTATAGGCAAGGAATACTGGACCTTCGGCCGGACTCCACACGCACCCCAACTTGGAGAAAAGACACTTTGCCACAATGCAATCTATGGGATACGAAGCCATATAGAATTCTTCCTTTCTTTCCTCCAGCCCTTCTTTAGCTATTGTTACTGCTGATGCTAGGCTGTCTCAGAGAATGTCATCCCAATTGAAGATTGTGCCTTTGAAAGTGACAAAATGTATGATAGGGACCCACTGCAGCATGAACATCATCCTGTCAGGCCTCCCGAAGATCCTGCTTAGCATTAGAGCAATTAGTCTAAAGGGAGCCTTAAATATTGGACTTCATATTACTCACTTTATCTTCTTCTAAATTGCTTGCCTGTGATTAACATCCTCCTTGCTATGTCTAGATTATCCATATTGACGTCCTGCAACCATGCATCATCTAGTCGTTGCTGTGCTTTGGGTAGTTTGTAAGCTGTTGCAATGTAAGATGGGTGGAATGAGGCGAAGGAATTACCCATGCTGTCTGCTATGACTCTGGTTTCAGGGTTGGCATGCTGCAGCACCCACCCGATTACTTCTGAGCATGGGAAGGTTTCTGGGCGTGTGGATGCTTTGGATATACATGAATTCCTACTATTTTGATATAAGCATTCCTCTTCAAGGAGAGCTTCAGGAAATTCTATATCCCTTATCATACGATAGATATCACCCCAATTTACTTCCAGATGCACGTTTGTAGTGCATATGGTGTCCTAAAATGTTCTCTCCAGTTTGGAATTTTCCTCCATTGCTTTCATCCTTCTCTTGCCACCTTTGGCCATAATGGGAACCTGTACAATAATTGTCATGAATAAGCATGCATGACATAGTGTTTTACAATACTAAACTGATACCTGTAGATGGTCTTAAAAAGAATATGTTTCTTTCTCATATACATGCAAAGAAAGAAAGCATGAAGACATTAATCAGGTTATCCCCGTGGCTTTCTGTGCTGGTTAAGGGAACTAACAGCTACAAGATCAAGGCAGGTCTGGGTACTCTAGTCCCTTGGATACTATCCAATGCCCGAGGTGGGAAAATTCAACATACTATAGCCGAGACGTCTATTGATTAGGTGCGGAAAGGTAGACAGGTTCAGTGGTAGCAATGAAAAGACGCAGTTTTCAAAAGCGAGAGTCTCGGGACCTCTTACGCCTAAGTTTAGGGTTGCTTAACGCACGTCTTCTTAAGGTCAAACTGTTAACTGGGGCCGTGATTGAGGTGGTGATACTGGGAAACATGATAGTCTACGGTAGCTGTAGGAAGGTTGACAAAGTTCCGGGAAAACTTCGTAATAAAGAGCATCCCAATGAAGCAAAGAAACAATACTTCAAGCAAGCATATATGTCCTATTAAACAGGCGAATGCACTTACTTGTAAACGAAAGGCATGACACCGACGATGTGAAATTTCCCACATAGGATCCAAAGAGATGATGTAAACCTCATAATGAAAGAATTTAGGAATAATAGAAGAAGAGACAAGCAATAGAACTTAGATCCAAAGAAACTCTGATTGAGGCAGAATAATTACACATGTGACTATTAACAGAATAATGAACTGGTAAATATACAATGTTGAGTATTAGGATTCAAATTCACTAGGAGGAATTCGAATTGGCCTTCATGCACAGATCCGTAATCAGTGGAGAGTCATCAATGCCTGACTAGGAGTCCACCTTCTCATAAGTGAAGTCATCAATGCACAAGTAATGATCAACCGGGAGTCAAACTGAGTCTAAATAAATGTGGTTGGTGTAACTGGCACATGGAAGCACTAATATAGTGAAGGAGGCTCAGTGGAGGGCGCCATAGGTTCTAACTGGAGTTAGAATGATCAATCTAGTCTCACTGGAGGTCCAACAGAGTGATAAACTTAGTAAAGAGTCAGTTAATCCTTAAATCAAGGAAATAACTGAAGATAACTCAATATAGCTGGACTGGTAGGTGAAGAAGGTGCCCTTGTCATGCAATGGAGCAAAGGAGGGTGCATTAGTCACTGGGAGGCCTAGAAATGATCTGAAAGAAGCTCCGGGGGCTAGTTTGCTGAGGACTAGGTGTTGGGAAGGACTAAGTGCTGGGACTGATGACCTAGAATGCATGCAAACCCTAATTTTGCATGCATGACTGAAAATGAAAATGACTGGAAAGCTAGTAGGACTAGGATGGAGTATAGGAATATCCTAACACCCCCCCTTAATCCATACTGGGCCCTAGTAACTAGGACCAAAGGTCACCCATACAATAAATGAAATGATAATAAAATACATAACTGTCCATAAACTGAGAAAATGGGGAAAACCTCATGGGAAAAATACCCCCCCTCAAAAGAACAGTAAATAACTCAAAGAACCATCATACAGAAAAGAAAGAAGCTTTCATCAGTGAAAACTTTTGTAAAAGACTTGGCAAGCTGATCCCATGTAGGAAGGTCTCCCACTGTGTGGAGGATGAAGCAAGTCTTTCAGGAAATTTTTCTGTATCTGGAGCGAATGGAACATGAGTAGTCTTCCCAAAATATGGAAGAGCGAATCCCATCATCATGCTGCATCTCTTATGGAGAGATGGATGGCATAATGCAAGGTTAGCATGCTGTTGAAGTCTAGTAGTTCTGTAAGCAAATGAATCATCAACTGTGTTCTCAGTAGTAGCAAGGACTGTGTGAGAACATATTTCTCTTGAATATGGATTGAGAATAGGTGTTGATTCAGAATCTTCTTGAACCATGATCTCAACATCAAAATCTTGATCTTCTTCTTCACTAGAATAGGAGTCACTGGAAGAGAAGTCACTGTGATCTTTATCAGAATCTGAAGGAATAGTTGGAGAGAAGGGCATGAAGTGTGAGAACTCATATGCCTTTGAGGTATGATTAGCAATCCCATTCGCTATAACCTTTCCAGTGGAGATTTCTGTAATCTCTACTATGTCTAGACCAAAAATTACTTGTTTTGGAGATCCTGTATGAGTCATTTGATATACTGACAACAAATTAGCTGTAAGAGAAGGAACAAATAAGACATTTTTGAACTTACCATGCTTCATATGAACTGTACCCAAACCTTTGGCAGAAATATGAGAGTTGTCTCCCAAGTGAATGGTAGGCCCATCTTGGAGATCCAAAGAGGAGAAGGTTTCTTCTTGTGCCATCATGTGGTTGGAAGCTCCAGAATCTATGAGGAGAGCTTTTGTCTTTGAAAAACCAGCCATCAATGCATGAAAATCATCAGATCCACTTCTAGAATCAGACATCTTTGCTTCTTTTCGAACAAAAATTTGGTTTTGTTCAAGAAGCTTGGTTAGAAGATCAATCTTCTTATGCATGCAGGCATGCTGAGGATGGTTTCCTCTCTTGCAGTCGATACAATTAGGTCTCTTTTGTTTGTCATTCTTGGATCTTGAAGGTTTCTTGCCTTTTCCTTTTTGTCCCCCTTTTGCATTCGCTCCACTTGATTCACCAGCTAAAAGAGCTAAATCTCTGGAGGTTTTGATGGCACCCATTTGAAACAGTTTGTTCTCTTCTTGAGTGAGAGCTTCAATAAAGTCACTTAAGGTGGGAAACTTCCATCCAGGGATGGACATTCGAACAGAATGAAAGGTAGATACAAAGACATAAAATTGAGATCCAAGTTTGCTCAATATAGAGAGTATCAATTGCTCATCACTTTTAGTGATGCCACATTGCTTGCAATGCAAAACCAAATTCTGAAATTTGGAGAAGAAATCTTGGATGTTCTCGAAATTGCTAGGTTGAAGGGAAACCAATTCATTCTCAAGAATGTAGCCTCTTAGTTCATGTTGTTTGCCAAAAAGGCTCCTCAATTTTATCCATAAATCATTTGGAGACTTCAATCCATCAGTATGAAACAATAGATCATCAGATATATGAAGGCATATGCATCCAAAGGCTTCATCCATTTTGTTTAGGTGCTTGATTCTCTTTTCAGCTTGATGTGGTATGGCATCTTTTTCCTCAACTATTCTAGTAAACCCTCTTGATTGCAAGAGTATTATCATCTTCCTCTTCCATTCGAAATAATTGAAAGGAGTGAGAAGTATAGAAGAAGGAGCATTCGAATTGCTCATCTTGACTGCTTGAACAAGTGCAAATAGAAAGCTGCCTGAATCTGCTGCTGCAACTGATGGAACTTCAAAATACCTGCAAAAAAACTCTCAAGAATGGAGGTAGAATATACTCTCAAGGATCTGATACCATGTGAAATTGCCCACATAAGATCCAAAGAGATGATGTAAACCTCACAATGAAAGAATTTAGGAATAATAGAAGAAGAGACAAGCAATAGAACTTAGATCCAAAGAAACTCTGATTGAGGCAGAATAATTACACATGTTACTATTAACAGAATAATGAAGTCATCAATTTGAATTCGAATTCACTAGGAGGAATTTGAATTGGCCTTCATGCACAGATCCATAATTAGTGGAGATTCATCAATGCCTAACTAGGAGTCCACCTTCTCATCAGTGAAGTCATCAATGCACAAGTAATGATCAACCGGGAGTCAAACTGAGTCTAACTGAATGTGGTTGGTGTAACTGGCACATGGAAGCACTAATATAGTGAAGGAGGCTCAGTGGAGGGCGCCATAGGTTCTAACTGGAGTCAGAATGATCAATCTAGTCTCACTGGAGGTCCAACAGAGTGATAAACTCAGTAAAGAGTCAGTTAATCCTTAAATCAAGGAAATAATTGAAGATAACTCAATATAATTGAATATAACTGGACTGGTAGGTGAAGAAGGCGCCCTTGTCATGCAGTGGAGCAAAGGAGGGTGCATTAGTCACTGGGAGGCCTAGAAATGATCTGAAATAAGCTCCGGGGGCTAGTTTGCTGAGGACTAGGTGTTGGGACTGATGACCAAGAATGCATGCAAACCCTAATTTTGCATGCATGACTGAAAATGAAAATGACTGGAAAGCTAGTAGTACTAGGATGGAGTAGAGGAATATCCTAATAGACGATACTCTAGCAGCCGGTGAATCTAAGCCTTGAGACAACAGTGAACGCACTTGGTTGTTCAAACAGGACGGGCAAGTCCTTTGAGCAATTAAAACAATATGAAATGCCAACGGGGTTTCACCCCTATATATTTGAGTTGGTACGTGTGGGCCATCAATTCGGTGGGTGAAAGTCATTAAACAGGTATTGAATCCGCGTACGGCCGAGTCACGTCGAAACCTTTTCAATAAATGTGACCGTCAAACGTGGGAGGCTCATGTTAAAACTTCCGACACATGTGGAAAGAAAAGATAAAATCGTTCCGCCGTTGCGGAAGAGTTGAGCAAGCGTTTCCGCGAGAGAGCTATGTGCCATGGGAGACTTAAATGAAAGCTTTTGCTTCCATGGGAAATTTATCCAAACCTTTCCGAAAAGCTTCAAGGCTTGTTGGTACGGGAAAAGGCGAGTTTTTTCGAAAAGGAAGAGTTGAAGAGTTTCGGGCACTCGCGAAAGAGTTATGCAAAAGCTTCCGCTGTAGCGGAAGGTTTTGACAAGCTTGTTCGGCTGCGGTCCTATTTGATTAAACATTTCGTCCCTTCGAAGACTTAAGCCAACTCTTCTGCCATTTTGGGAGAGTTAGCTGAAAGCTTCCGCCATTGCGGGTCAAAAGGCTAAGTTTTGCTTGGTTAAAAGGAAAAAACTCTAAGGCAAACTTAAGATTGAAGCTAAGTAACAGGATGTCCAAAAGGTGCAGAAAACATTTAAAGGCAATCATGAAAAGAAGGAGGGTCCCCAATATTTTTTCAAAATCCAATGGGAGGTGTTGTCCTAACAACAAGATCTCAAAGGTAAGCAGAAAAGGAGGTGTCCTTCTACTACCAAACTTTTGATCATCTAGTTTAGTGAAAGAGTCAAGGTTATTATTCTGCAATTCCCTTAGTTGTTTGACCACCATGCTTTTGGGGAGAGTATCCCTCATCAAGGGGACTTTCAATAATTCAAACAAAGAGATGTTTTCCTTCACTCTTTTAAGATCTTCAACTAAATTGTACTCCATCTCAGGGATGACTGTATCCTTGTGAGCGACAGTCTTGCCTTTATTAGGAACTGGTGTGGAAGATGAAGGTTCCCGAGGGGGTTGAGGTTTAGAACTTGTGTTATAGGGATGCTGGACATTAAACACAGTCTTAGGTTCTTCTTCCTCTTCACACATAGGAAGCTCTGAAAAGTAACTTATAGTGTTGATTTGTGGATCCTCATGTTCATCTTCTTCTTCCTCAGGTGATTGTGGGCCTGGAGTTGTTTGATCATTGGGGACTTCAAGGGTGTTTTGAGATTCTGCTGCTAAGGCTCTAAAAGTAGAATAAATTTCTTCATTAATGAGGCCTTTTGTTGGATTAGGAGGTGGTGGATTCGTTGGAGGTTGATAAGGTCTCCTGAAAGGTGGCCTCATAAAACCTTTATTCTGGTTTTGATTTTCATTGTTAGTTCTTTTCAAATCCACCATCTCATTTGACATTTTTTGGATGAGCTTTTTCATGTCAGTTATGTCAAATGGATCCTTGTTTTTTGCAGTGGGTTTAGGAACACTATCATTCCTTTTCCTGGAAGTTGAAGGCTGTTCTTCTGAGATTTTCGGATTGTCCTTGAGACAAAAAATTTCCTTCTCAACTTGTATTGCTTTAGCAAACACTTCCAGCAAAGTTCCCTTTTGTGCTCGTTTCACCCACATTGAAATTGAAGCAGGTAGGCCTTTTTCATAGTAGGCTATCAACAATTCTTCAGCAGGAAGAAGGTTGATAGGAATCCTATTCTTTAATTATGAGAACCTTTGGTTGAAATATTTAACCCTTTCTTTCCCTTTGATTTTCATGGAGGATGATTCCAAAACAAGATCCTGTGGTGTTTTGTCATCTCCAAACTATTGGATGAATAATTTCTCAAACTCATCCCAAGAAACAATCGACCTTGGTGGCAACGAAAAATACCATGCAGCTACCTTTCCTTCAAAAGTATAAGGAAAGAGTCTACAGACCACATCCTCGTGAATGACACTTCTAAGCCTAATAGCTTGCATGAAGGTTTTAACATGATCTAGGACAGGTGATTTTTCATCTGGGTTAAACTTGGGTAACCACTTCTCAGGGTTTTTGGGTAGTCTATGTTGGTCTCCAAGTACCCATACTACATATTGGTCGAGCCATGGTCTGTTTTGGCCTTTTGTAGCCAACGATAGTTCTTCTTCTTCTTCTTCTAATGAAGAGCTTGAAGAATGTTCATTGTCTGAGGAAGAGGATGAGGATGAAGGAGGAGATGGTGGTGGTCCACCAGTTCCAATTTTTGGTTGATCTTGTGTTTCCTGAAAAAGTTGACTAAGGTTGTATTCAGGGGAAACTGATTGACCAACCAGTTCTTGATTTTTAGGTTGTGGATTAACTGTTTGTTGATGTTCAGTATTCTGATCAGTTGTCTATTGGATAAGTGGATTACTGATCTGTGAAACTGTGTCTTGATGAGGTTCTTGATTATTGGCCTGCAGAAAATTTTCTAAATTGATCGCTGCAAAACCATGTCCTTGTTGATCAGCACGTCTTTGTTCTTCCCTAGTGACCCTATCGGCTGATGTTTTCAATATTTGCTCTAGTGAGAGGGTTCCTCTGGCAGGTGATACAATAAAGATATTCCCTGTGTTTTCCTATTGTGTTGTAGATACAACAGGTACAACAATTTGTTGAGCAGTTGTAGCAGGGACAACCATGGGTTGAGCAGGTGTAACAGGGACAACCATTGGTTGTGACTCTGTTGGTTATTTAGATGTTGAATCCCTTGATTGGCTTCGAGTTTGAACCGTTGAAGCACTTGCTGGAGGAGGTTTCTTAGTGGCTTGTTTAGGCATGTTGCATTATTGGCCCTCCTTCTAGTGCCATTTGTTGATGCCTTGGTTGTGTAGGTTAGATGCAAAAGATGTTGGAATGTTCCAAGACACTCAACAGAGGAAGAAAACCCAAGTTGAAAGGCTTCGAAAGACCCTACGTAAGGGCAGTTCTATCCCCAACCTGTTTGGTGTGGTGATCCTCCATGGATATTAGGCTTCCGCTAGCACTCTAAGAGTAGATGAGTTGACCTATAATATCAGTTTTCCAGTCAAGGAAAACCAAGGTGTGGATATGGTAGCAGATTGGTCTTGAGATATGATTAAACAAGTAATTGAACAACTTAAACAAAAATGTCTTTAGTTGTATTACTTGTTAACTTAAATTATTATCAGCTAATGAAAATCAGATGACAATCTTTAAAGTATTCAAGCTCATTCAAGATCCAGTCTGTAATCACTCTGCTAATTTAAAAATTAACAATGATTATATAAAATTATATGCATCAAATCATTTGCAGAAATAAAACATGAAAGTACTTGTATTGAAAAAACTCAATGAGGTACTTTGAAACATAAACTAGTCATATAGAGAAATCAATACAACAGATTTGTGCATTAACAGATGTTTAGCAAAAGATCAGATACATAACAGATGACAATTTGAAGCATAAATCAGAAATTCTCAAAGAAATTTGAAGAATAACATAAGATAGATTAAAAGATAACTTTACTGTATGAAGAGGTCTTGTACAGAAATTACAAAAAGCTCTGCTGAACAGAGTATCTTCAGTCCAGTCTTCTGCCGACTTACAACTCCAAAATTACCAACGCCTAACTACAAGAGGTATCCTTCTTTAAATAATTACAACAGATTCCAAAAATGGAGATCCCTAGAAAACAGAGATTACAAAATCGGATCAAAACTACAGATCCAAGAAATCCTACCATTTCTCATATATGTCTAACAACTCATCTATATTTGAGAAACTGGCAGATTCTAAAGCTAGCTGAACATTGCACACATTATTCTCCATGTCATGCTTCTCCAGCTTGTGCCAAGTGCGAAGATACATACAAATCTTGCCTTCCGTGATGACCAGTTCTCTAACCAAATCATCCACATCCTGAATGTTGACTTGTTCAAGATCCCAAATCCTCTGTGCGAACTCTTCACGCCTACTCTCGAGCTCTTCATGTCTACATTTTTGAGGCAAAGCTTCTAGGATAGGGGTCATTAATGGTAATCCTAGAACATGCATAATGTTGTCAACTGCATACCATCGCCTGGTGCAGATATCTTTTGATTTATTGATAGTCTCTTCAACCGTTTCATTATAATGAAGACAAGTATTTAGAGAGGCTTTGACCTTTTTAAACTAGAAACTGTTGAGGATTAGGATATCTTTTGGTGCATTCTTAACATATCCTTGCCATTCACCGATTTCCTCCTGAGCCTTAAAAGCTCAGAGTCTCTTCTCCTTTTGTTCTTCAAGGGTGGAGGACATCTTGGAAAAATTAATGAAATTTTCGTTGATTTCATCCAAAGCAATGTATACTTTCTCCAAAAGCTTATGATGATCCTGAATCACCTTGAGGGCCAGATTCTTAAAATCACAGGGTGTAAACTTGAGAAAACTTGAGGAGGCTGCACTTGCAGTTGCATCCTCAACCTGCTTTTCCAAGGAAGCTATTTTTTCAACGTCAATGGAATGCTGAGATTGTGAGAGACTGAGTTTAGTGAGAAGAGTGGCATGCTTTTTCTTTTGGTCTAGAAACTTACTTGCCCAAGCTTTCCTGAGATCAGCCACATCAGTAGAATGTTTTTTTTTAGCTTCAGCCAATTCCTCTTTCAGGTTTTTGATCTCTTCATCCCTGAGGTCAACTACCTTATCCAAAACCTAGACTGAATCCCAATTAGCAGTGGCAAAGGCTCCTAAGGCTACTGCTATTTCAATTGCCTCAATTCTTGGATTATTGGTCCTGGGAGCCCATATTACTTGATATGGTTTAGGTGCTTCCAAACCACCTTGACCTTGACCTCTTTTCTTGGTCCTTCTCATCACTGCCTTATCATCCTTGCTATAGAAGTAATTCCCAAGGGGAACTACATCTTCATCTGTGTATTCAACCATTGACTGTGTGGAAGTAGAAGTGACACTAACTGTTGAGATTAGTGAGGGTGTTTGGGTGACAGCAGGGGTAGGAATAGGTATGGTGACTTGATTAGTAACTGAATATGTAGTGATAGCTTGAGGAACTAACAAAACTCTATCTAGGGAAGGAATTGAAACAAAGGCTTCAGATAATGGAACCTGAGTGTCATCATTAGATTCTGGAAGTGGAAGTTGACTATGAACTTTGGTGGGTGAAGATGGTGAGGAAATATTAGAAGATACATCAGTAGTGGTTGCTGATAAATTGACTATGGGTGACTGCAGAGGAACAACCGAAGGCTGGGATTCTGCAACAATAGACAATGGAATTGATAAAGGGACTGAGTGTTCGGGAAATGGAATAGTAGTGTCATTGAGGGTGTTGAACAAGTGTGATAAGGAAAATGTTGATGGCAGATGGCAGCGTAAATGTTGATGATGCAATGCCAAGAGTAGCATTAAATTCTAACACTGATTGCTCAGGGAAGGATTGATACATATCAATACTATACAACAATTTAGTGACAATCTTAGGATCTTTAGTGACTTCTTCTATTATTGGTACCAAAGGAGGTGGTACCACTTCTTCATCACAGTCTATTATGTCAACTGTAGGAACTTGTGATGAAGAAGGCAGGACTTTCTTCCTTTTAGCAGGGCTAACCTGAGTTATGACCAGATCATCATCTTCTTGAGGTTCTTCAGTAGTGACTTGAACATTTGATGCAATTGGTAACTGAATGTTGACTGCAATCTTTGGAGGTTCTAGCAATTGAGTCTTTAACATCGATGTCAATTCTACCATTTGCTGTTGGGATTCACGAGGTGACTATAGCATCATTTTAGCTTCTTCACCAGCTTTCTCTTGAGAGGGTTCCCCTAGAGGAGCTATACCTTTGTTTCCATCAGGGAATGTAATCATGAGAGGAGCATTGGCCTTCTGAGCATATTTCTCTTCTAAGTCTCTTCTTGCTTGTTCAATGATATTTAGCTGCATGGCCTTGTAACTCATAAATCCAACCTTAAGTTCATTCTGGTACTTAAAAATGTCCTGCTATTCTTGTAAGTCTTTTTCCCTAGCTAGAACCTATGAGAATGTGTCCACCCCTTGGTATATGAAGTCATATGGAACTAACTCATGTGCATAATATATTTTCATATGTACTTGCTTGAGGTGTGCATCCAGGAAATTCTTGGGGTCATGTTTCCTTTTCGGGGCAGTACCTAATCTCAAGGAAGCTATCTGGTCACCTAGAACTACAACCCAAGTTGAAGTTGGGATAACCAGCTGACCAAGATTGAGAGAAAAATTAGGCCAACCTTTCTTCCTGGGACCTGTGAGTTTCTTATACATGCCATCAATGACATTTTGAAAAGAAACCTCCTGTATTACCATCCTATCGGGGACAATCCTGGGAAACAGGTGCACTGTGTCACTTCCCCAAATCCTGATGTATGAAAAATACTCACCTACATACCAATCACCCATGGTGTTGATGAAAGTCTTAGCATCTTCTGAGAATGCAGGTGGTTGTTTCCTGAAGATCTTGAAATAGATGGTACCCATGAAGTGGTCACAAATTTCATATAGAAAGGGTGCAAAATTCTCTTCCCACAGTGCTGAATGATAAATGTGTACAGGAGGGTCTGACGGGGTCCAATTCCAACCCAAGTTAGGGTACTGGAACTTTGAGCAAATAACATCAATGACATATGCAGATAGGAAAAAGGGTGTTTTCTTATGAGCTGGAGCCTTTTTATATTCATGAATGGCATTCTTTAATTCAACCGACAGGATAGAGGCCCATGGGAAAGAGTCACCTGTGACTAGCACATGATGTGCTATAGGTGCCCATTCTGCTTTGAAAAGAGAACAATTTGGTAGACCAAAAATCCTGTAGAACATGATTGCCAGTAAAGAGTAGGGTTCCTTAAACCAGACGATGGGATAAAGGTTGTCAGCCTTAGGCACAAAGGCATTCTGTTTAAGCATCCATGACCTAATCATCTCGTTAAAGTTGAACCAGGTTTTGGACGATTGTATAAAATCGGGGGAAAGGGTCTGCACATGTGGTTTTAGAGAAAAAGCTCAAACAAAAGCCTCCGGGCAAAAATGTGTTAATTGGCACCTCGTGCTATCATTAAAACAATGGTCTTGAACACTGGCATTCTCAATTGTCCATTTTACAACATCCGTGTAAGGCAGGATAGCAGGGCGCGCAGTAATAGCATGAATTTGGGAAGCCCTTATTCTCTCGTACACTGGTCTATCGTTCTCAATATGAGAAGGGTCGTCATTATAAAAAATGGCGTATATTTTCGACCAATCCATCTGGTATGTCTCAGTGACTCGCTCACTGGTGTCGGAGAGCAAACCAAAATTAGGGTCTTTGTTCAGGGGATCTCTGAGTGGCATTTTAGAACGTGTACCTTTCGACATGGCAAAAGAACTTGCAATTTCTGATCAATAAGAAAATCAAAATCAAAATCAATCCAAAAATAGCAAAATTGCAGACTGGTAGTGCAAGGATGACAGCAAGCTTACCCGAAATAGCAAACAAACGGAAAAACGACACCTGATACGGAATCCATGGTAAAAACAACAATGTGACGGAGTAATTCTTCAAAAGTAAAATAGTAAAAATGAAATAGGAAAAACCCTATTTATTGAATTCATTGGATTAAAGATTACCGTGCGATCAGAACAAATGAACGACCGAGATTAACCGAAGCGAGACACGGGGTCACGTGAAATTTTTATTTACAACATTTATTAAGGGATCCCGAAAGACGCAACCTGACAACTGCGGGTTGCAGGTTGCGGGGTCGCGCAAATGGCAAAAGCGGAAAATAATTCTTGAAAGCCGAAAGCCGCAATTCAGGTTTCGGGTTGTGGGTTTCAGGAATGACATACTCGTAAACCGAAAACATCTTCCTGAAAGCTGCAATCCGACAGTTGCGGGTTGTGGGTTTCGGGAACACGCAACAAAATAAATAAAAAGACAAATCCCAAAAGCGGAAAGTCACAATTGTAGGTTTTTAGGTTTCAGGATGATATTTTCCCAAGATTATGACAAGACGAACCCACAACCCGCAACTGTCAGGTTGCGGGTTTTGGGTTGGCCAAATTCCAAAGTCGCAAAGCAAACACCCCGCAACCCGAAATTGTCGGGTTGCGGGTTTCGGGTCTCCTAACTGTTGGGTTTCGAGTTGATTGAAGAAAAGTGTAAAATACTCAAAATTTGAGGATTTCAACAAACCGGATAGTTAAAGATCATCCAGGAAGAGGGAAACATGCAGGACAAAAGTATGGGTGAGAGATCTAAACAAGTGAAAACCCAAATTCTCATATTTACAGAGTACACTCACCAAAAGTACATTTGTGTATTATTCAAAATGGGGGTTCCTGTCCTTCAGCTAAGCATGGGATCTGTTGTGGCCACAACAGGTAGGGGCATGCACTACACATATTTCCCAAGTTTCCCACCTTTCAATTTGTGACTCTTTGCATGCCTAGTGCTTTTCCCAAGTGGTTAAGGTATTCTAATCCCCTTCATTGTTGGTACCACTCTTCTCCTTGGAAGATGTCTTTAACAAAATCCATCCACAGAAAGCAATGTTGTGCCAACTTCCTGGCTTATCCAACAAACATGTTTCTCTTTTATAAATTACAACTTGCACTTATTTGTGTCCTACTTCCCATGAATTGGAAGTGACTAAATCCCCAAATATTTTCCAATAGTTTGGGATTTTGCAGAACACTGCGTTGTCTTACTAGTGACATCCAGTAAAGGGAACGATGTCTCTTGGTGGTAGTTCGTAGTAAACATACTCATGTTCTTCTTACGATCTATGGAGTACCCAATTATTACAACCACCAAACATTTCCACTAAATGTTCATTAAGGAATCCTCATGTCGTGGATTCTTGTCGTTTTCTACCCAATGAGTCTCTTCGCTCTACAACCTACAACCATGTTGTAACATGCTCAACCTCCAACTTCACATTTGTCTTTAGCTATTATTTCTTCTCCATTTAACTCCAACATTCCTCTAACCAAGGCATGGCACTTGCTATTAGAACTTCTATATCCAACCCCTTGTTACTGCTCAATTCGACCTACGTGAAAACCTCACTTATGCGATGCATTTAACATTTATGGTGGCTAGCTGTATTGAGTACCCAAGTCAATGACATCCCTGTATCAACATATCTTTGTCTTTTATATCATAACAAGTTGGGGTGCCTTAGTTTTCCTTGGGAAAATGAAAGGACTTACAAGGATCAATACAATGTTTAATGTGAATTACCTAAAGCTCTAGAAGACATCAATTTTATATGTTAGATGAATCTGAAAAGGATTTTGTTAATACACTTCTTAAAGGACCTCTAGTGGATGTTGAAGCAAACTTGAAAAATGGCAGAATTTCTTAATTCAAAGAATAGGTAACCAAACACGGGACCTTGTATCTTTTCCAAGATTAAAGGATAACTTCCCTAGGCCAAAAACTAGTGCATCTTAAATTAAATTTAGAACAACTTTATACAAGTCACGATATAATTGTTTGGCACCAACACCTCTTAAATGAGGATCCCACATCAATTCACAAGTTAATTAATTAAGACATGACAACGTGGAAGTTGTTTGAGGATAAAATTGATAAGAAATTTGTTTAATTATGAGCACATATGTAATTGGTCGTAACTTCATGAAATGATTTGCACAAAAGAAATTGGCATAGGTCATGCATCACAACAAAACCTTTGCATATTTTTGGAGTAACAAAATATGTCTCATATATGTAAAAAAAATCAAGTTGCATAGTCTAACATCGTCAACTAGTTGCACTAGAAAAAATTAAATTAGGTCATTTTAGTTCCTTTTTGTGCAATAACCTCTATGTGGTGACATATTTATAAGTACCATAATAAAACAATGTGGTATGCATAATTACACTGAGACAACTCAATCACAATTTATACACAAATCCAATAATCATAATATATCATTTACATCCTCGTCTCCACTATTTCTTTTTCCTTTTTATTTTTATATATTATATTAGTATATAACTATATATATGAAGTAAACTCTTTCTCTCTATTATTTTTTACATGTTATCCTATATTCTTGAGTTGCTTCAACGTTATTGTAATCCCCACTCATTAGATTCAATTCATTTGAGATGTACAAAGTCAAAGCGTAAAAGGAAACTACCAATTTGTGTTTACAATACGTCATTCCTTGTGGATTGGACAATCTTCCAAGTGGAGTGACTAGGGAGATTGACAAGTGGAGTGACCTGGGAGATTGACTCTATTGGGAAAATATAATGTAAGAATATCTCAAATAATGTTGAAACATAACATCTCCCATAGTGTGTGAAACATGGCAAAATGTACAAATTTAACACATAGTCGTTCTTTACATTTTTATATTCCCTCTCATGCTATAGTGAAAAAAATAGATCTTATATTCGTTTTTTTACAACACTTGATTCATCTTTAGTTTTGATTTGTATAGAGCAAATAAGGGTATCAACTTCGTGGATAAGTATGTTAAATGGATAGATAAGTATTAGTTTACGTAAGCTTAAAATCCATGTATACTAACATCTTCTCTAGCAAACATAAGGAGTAAATAAAACAAAAAAAGTCTTAACTACGAGTTTTATTTAGACTCTCATAAGAAGGGAAAAAGGAGAAAAATCTCTAAGAAAAAACTCTTACCCTTTAGATAAAAAGAGAAAACAAGAGAGGCACCAATGTTGTAAAGGTCTTGAAATTAGAAGCAAAGAAGATCCCAAAAAGATGCATTGAGGGGAAAAGCATGAGGTCCATGGAGACTAAAAGCTCCAATTGGAAAGTATGCTCTAAACATAAGTGCCAAGCGACCTCAAGGAACATGGATGAATCCTAAAACAAAAGAGGCTCGATTGAAGAGGAATGAAGATGGAAAACATTTACAACTAACACATGAGTGCTCCAAAAAATAAGCTTTGGTGTTTGCTTGTGTTTGCTTCAAACATAAGCAACACCATCTCCCATCAAAAGATAAATGAGGATTGTAAACACTGAAAGCTCCAAATAGGAAGCATGGCCAAAATTCTAAAGAGTGTCAAGTAACCCCAAGTTAGTAATGCCATCAAAGATCCACATACGAACTCCAAGGACAATTTCAAACTTCTCGGGTAGGAAGAATTAAAAAGAGGCCAATTCTCAAAAGTGATTCCAAGCACAAAATAATGATTAGGTACTCATGTACAATTAAGAAAACCATCATAAAATGAGTGCCCCTATGGATTCCAATCCATCTCACCACAATGAATGGGTTGCTCGCTACTACAACCACTAAGTCAAATTTGAACCGATGCTTGATATCATGCTCACCTTGAAAAAAGGTTGAACCTGAAAAAATGATGAAGCATAAATAATCACTCAATGAATCATTGTGCACCATATCTCCACAATGTTGAACTATGTGGACATAGATGGTGACAAAAGTATGTAGGTGCAAGTTGAAGCTAACAACGATGCCAAACAACCATGCAAGAAACACTCCAAATTGGCTAGTTATGATTCTTGCAAGACAAATCTAGTTATGGAGGAAAATGCTTGTTGAGACTTTAAGAATATTTGCATGAATGGGCCAAAATCCACTACTCAAAGGTGCAAAAATAAAAATAACAAAAATAAAGGCTATCATGGACAACAATCATTGATATGCATCTTGACAAACATGACCATGATAGGTACCCAAATACAAGTGAGGAATCAACTCATATTTTTTCCATGACATAAAATAAAAGTGAATGAATATGAACAATGGGTGAAGTCCCACAATGTGGTTAGTAGACAACCTCTAAAGGATGAGAAGACAAAAAAAGTGAAGCATGGTCCAACAAAGTGGTGTATATCAACAAATTAAAGGGCTCCATTTTATTGTGTTGAAGTTGGAAAAAAGTTGTACGAAGTGCTGACAATTATTGTTCTTCAGGAAACAAGTGGTGCTAGCATAAAAGTTAGACAAAGTGTAGTTTAAGAAAGTGAAGCAAACACCAAAAAAGTTATCAATAAACTATCTAAAACAATATGTATTCACTTGTGAGAAAAAGAAGGGTCTCAAAGAGGAAAATAAGTGTGTTGTGCAACCACTCATTGAAAAGAGAGTGGAATGCTCTTCACAATGCCTTGACGTGATGGAAAATAGAGGCTCCAATGGAGAGTTATCACAAAAAAACTCCTAAAAAAAACTTCTTTTACACGAAAATTATAGTTCAAACTTATTTCAAAGTATGGTAGCTAAGGGAATAGATTCATGGTCTCCAAAATCCAAATACTAATGCCAACTCGCTATTATCAGTGAGTGAGAGAAGATAAAATCCATATATTGGAGGAAAAGAACGAGGCCAATGATACAATTATTACATGTAATTATATGGATAATATGGATATTGAATTCATCTTGCAAGAGGAAGTGAGTAGAAGTAACAAGGTTTCCAAAGAATAAAAAATCCTCTATGCAAAGAAAGAAAAAGGACACCAACTTTCACCACAACTACCACCACAAGGCATGTAGTCAACAAAACAAACATATCTTGAAATTTCATTGTATAATGATCACTTGAATAGTAAATAATAGGCACAAGGTCCACAAAAGAATGAAAACCAACAATAAGGGTATCCACCTTGATTGTGTTCATGAGGTGTAATCCATATCCTTGATTTCACTATGCTTCTATAATTGTAGAGGACATGACCATGACTAACACGATGATAGAAGGTGTAATCCATATCATTGATTTCACTACGCTTCTATAATTGTAGAGGACATGACCATGACTAACATGATGATAGAAGAAGTTACGAAGATAATTTATCCTAAGCTGGACAACATCCTTGTGGAGAAGGCTATGCATATCTTCTTTGTGGATTTGCTATGCATACACCAATGAAGTCATGTCCACAACCTACCATGTGTGACATAGACCATTGGAGTACATACTTCAACACTAATCCCAAAGGACACACAATAATTTCTCAAATTTTATCTTTGGTTATTACTATAAATTGTTCTTAACAGTGCAAAAATTATGTTGTAATAAAGTGAAAAGGCTAAAATGCCATTTTTTTCATTTTTGTTCAAGATTGCACGATGTGAGATGAGAGTTCCAAATGAATTGATCCATTAGAAAAAAAAGGGGAAATATCCAACTATTTGCTATTTTTCTAAGCCTTTGCAAAATAAAAGCACTTTAGGCTTAGTAAAACAGTTAAGAAAATATAGTGGAAATGATAGAGATCATGACCAATATATATATATATATAGGGTGGAAACGCAAAGGTGGGTTACACTTTGGTGAGAATCAGGCGCCGAAGAGCCATAACGGAAGTTATTCGGCCGAATAAATTTAATTATTCGGCCGAATAAGTTCTACTTTATTCGATCGAATAACATTTAACGGGCCACCGTTAGACCTAACGGTGGCCTCGATTTGTGTGTGAGGTTTAGCCGGACGAGAAAAATGCATGGAGTTGTCTAATTATTCGGCCGAATAATGATTCTGCATAAAATCTCGGCCGCGGCCATTGTTCGTCATTTTCAGTAGGATTTCGTGGACCCTGTGTTGAGACCCACCGCCGGCCCCGCCTTCGTGCCACCCATCTCGCCACTGCTCCGTCCACCCACCCGTCTAGCCACTGGTCCGTCTACTTGGCTATCGATGAACTCCGCCACCCGCTTCCCTGCTCTCTGCGTGTCACTTCTCCGCCACCATCTGTGTCACGTTGTGCTCGTCTTTTCTGCTTCTGGTCGTGGCGGAGTTGTATAAGTGTCGGTTGGTCATTGCGCGTCGGTTGGTCATTGCGCGTCTGGACGTGTGGACGTCTGTTGATGGAGTGTGCGTCCGCCACCTTCTGCCTCTCCCATCTTATCCTCCTTTCTGCGTCTGGTCGCAGCGGAGTTGTAGAACCGTTGGTTCATTGTTGCGCGTTTGGACGTATGGACGCCTATTGGTGGAGTGTGCGTCTGGACGTCTGTCGGTGTAGTGTGCAGCTAGACGTTTGTTGGTGGAGCTTTGTTGTTGGAGTGTTCACCTGGTGGCGGACGATCATATTTTTGGAGAGTTTATGTTGGTGGACGATCGTTCTGGTGTTTGTTTCGTCGGTGGACGTTTGCATAAGAGTGGGCTGTTGTGGCTACGGACCTGTCGTCGCGGGGTTATCTGCAGAGGTAAATGTTTTTGTTTATTTATGTTTTTATTTTTATTTTTAAATTTCTTATATTAATGTTTAATTGTTATTGTAGGTTCTGGTTTTTTTTGTGCTTGGGCTCATTTTTCCAATTTCGCCTAGGTTCTGTTCGGCTGGGTCTAAATTCGCCTGAGTTCTGTTCGGCTGGGTCTAAATTTGCCTGAGTTCTGTTCAGCTGGGTCACAAAAGTGAAAATATAAACAGGTAAGCTGAAACTCAGTTTTTTTTTAATTAATGAATTAAGTATTAATTAAAAAAAATTTGAATTTGTCCCTATAAATGAACTGTGTCCAATTGGACAGAGTTCATGAACTTTGTCCAAAATTGGGCAGAGTTCATGAACTGTGTCCAATTGGACAGAGTTCATGAACTTTGTCCAAAATCGGGCAGAGTTCATGAACTGTGTCCAATTGGGCAGAGTTCATGAACTCTGCATGAACTCTGCCCAATAAAAAAGACAAGAAGACTAGTAAACTTCTTTTAAATGAGCCTTATTTCCAGAATATCTGTACATGAGTTAGCTAAGCTGACCTTACTATTACTAAGAAAGAGCATAGATAATGATACTTATTACTCATAGATCGTATAATCATAGTAACCTAATATGGAAACTGTAACATAAGCAAATAGAGTGGATTAGTACTAAGAGGTTTAGCATGAACTCTGTCCAAATCGTATGTTGAAAATGATTTAAATTTAAATATAAAAAGAGAAATATATGCAGTCTTTAGTTAGTTAATCTTGTTAAAGTATTGATTTTGCTTATGTGTTTAGAAATGGAAATAAAAGTAGTTTTGTAATTATATTTGCAAATGATATTTCCCCTTTATATATAGGTTTCTCTTTTCGGTTGAACGCTGTCAACATGGACATGGACAGAGTTCATGAACTCTGTCCACACGGATAGAGCTCATGAATTTTGTCCTTGGACAAAGTTCATGAACTCTTTCTACATTGACAGAGTTCATAGATCAATATATTAGTTTTATTACAAACTGTGTTAATGTATAGCTACAGATACAACAAAACTTTAGACACGATTAAACTTTACTTTGGATACAACAAAACTTTAAACTTTACTTTAGACACAACTAAACTATAGACATGAATAAACTTTACTTTAGATGTAATAGGAAAGAACAAAATTCAATTGTATTCTGTACCAAACTGAAGACCATTTTGCAACATAGCAAATTTCTGAAACATAGCCAAACTTGTGAAAAATAATACCATGCATTGTTAATATTTTAAAATTGTATGGAATAATGAAAATACTTGTAGATATAATTTATGTTTAAATATTATTAAAATAGCAATTAAGTAATTAATTTAAGATTTTAATTAAAAATTAACATGTTCATGAACTCATTCTTTGACATAAAGAAATGTAACCCTTCATTTTGTATTTAACTATATTGGTTCTATTCATTTTAAACATCAAAAACACTTAGAAGATTGGCACATTAATTCCTTATTAGCTATACTCATTTTAAGAACTATTAGATGATATTAGGTATATTTAGGTCTTTATTACATAACTTAGTTTCTTTAGCAGCTAGGTTTTAGAATTTCTAGAATTACTATCTAGATACAACACTTAGTATTTAACTATATTGGCTCTATTCATTTTAAACATCAAAAACACTTAGAATATTGGTACATTAATTCCTTATACATCTAACAATATTAGTTATAGTCATTTTAAGAACTATTAGATGATATTAGGTATATATAGGTTTTTATTACATAACTTAGTTTTTTTAGAAGCTAGGTTTCAATTTGTAGAATTAACATGTAGAATTTGAATATGTAATCAGTTGATATTTGTGTAAGTGTAGACATTATATCAAATGGAAAGAGGGGAGTCCTTGAGGTGAAAGTGTAGGAGGTCTTCACAGTCTTCTGCGATTGGTGTTACAAGTGATAATCGAAGGTTGTCAACTTCCCCTCGAGATTCTATTTTATTGTATAGTTCACATTCAGTTAATCATCGACAAGGCGAAAGGGGTACAAATGATTCCCCTATATCTTCTGTGGGAGAACCCCGATCTCGACCTTCTGTTGATATATGAATATCGATCTTTTAATATGTGTACATACAAATTGTTTTTTTGTGTATGCAAAGTTTTTACATGTGTTTGAACAAAACTTTGTTTTTATTTGAAGCAGACCATGGTTCAGAAGATGCTTGTAATTCTATAAAGAGGGAGGTAGAGCGAGCAAGGGAGACGGATGAGGGTGCAGAGCAAGGTTCTCAAGAGGCTCGTCATTCTATACAAGGTGATGATGGTCGAGCCATGACGCAATATGTTGAACTAACTGAGGGTTGTACACCCATTACAACATATCCATCTGATTTACCTTGGGAGCTTCCATGGGAAAGTGGTGATCATCAAATGACTCTTGAAAGATGTAGATCCCACTACGGCAAGTTGGAAAATGATTTGTCTACTATGGATCTCCCTCTAAAGAGTAAACAAAGTTTGGATATTGTTTTGGGATCATTGCAAAAATTTATTCAGGCATATGAGAATCTCGGACCAACTATAAATGGTTTTGTTGATTTGATACGAAGACGAAGGGAACAAGTGATGGGTCCAAACAAGTGGGCTGTTGTGAAGGAGAGAGTGACAAAAGAACAGGCCAAATCAATGTTTAACTTCAAAGAAGGTCTAAAGCGAGAAATGTTGAAAGTGCAATATTTCAAGCATCCTAATCTTGCACATCTACTATATGATCGGTTTCTCGCAGCCTATGGTCGGTTTCCATGGAACAATGAGGTTTCTCAATATTTTGCTAGATTTTTTTATGCTGAGTTTTTTTTAAATATGAAGCCAGACTATACTGATGTTCATTCAGAATTTTATGGAGTTGGAAAGGGTCGAATATATAATCGAAAAGGTGCTCTTAGAGACCCTACAACTCTTCGACCTCCACCCCAGATATCTCGCCCACCTAGGTTGATGGCATTAAGATCAGAGATACAGCCCACATCCCAACTTGGGACAACTGCAAGGAATTTTGTTAGCGATGGTTTATCATCAGCATTAGTTGGAGTAGATGTGGGATTGGTTCAAGAAAGGGCTCGTTCCACTATTCGTCAAAAGTTTGTTTACAAAACTAATGATGAGGTAGATGGAATGATCATTGGAGATCTCATGGCGTATGCCAAGGTTTGTCGTGACATAGCGTAAAATGTTATATCCAATGACACATCAAGTTTGGGAGAGGTTTGTTGATTATGATATGACTTGATCTAAATTTAATCTTTTATTCATTTTGAATTGAATTTTTTGTTACATTATATGAATGATAAATTATGTTTTTTTGTACATTATGTAAATATTTATTGGTTGCAGTTTTCAAAAATGATAAATGAACATTCTTTACGTATTTCCACTAACGAAAATATAGAACATATTGGAGAGGTATATTTATTATTTACGTATTTATAATTATGTTTGAACTTGATATATATTATTTTTTTTTTAATTTTAATTTAACTATGCATCTAATTGTTAATTTGACTTATCCATGCAGGTTTCTTTAGATACGAACTTTTTAAATGATTTACCATCTATTGTGAGTTAATGTTTTTAATTTTTTTGTTTTAGTTTTAAGTTAATTGCTTAATTTTTTTTGTTTGCATTATATTCTATTTATTAACACAATTTAAATTTTAGGGGGAAGAGATAGGTTATCTACTGAATGCAGCAGATATTGACATGGAAGTAATTTTGTTCACACTTGAATTAATCTTTGATATAAGTTTAATATTTTAATTTTTTTGGATTTAGTTAAAATTTGTTCAAGTAATTTATGAGATTCATAAATTGAGTTTATACATGTTGCAGCTTGAGTCTCTTAAATATTTTGGAGGCAAAGGAAAAACTCCTTTGGAAGATGGTGGTGGACAAGTATTTGGAGAATTTGATGTAATTTTGTTAATAATTGAATTTTTTTGATATATAAGTTTAATATTTTAATTTTTTGAATTTAGTTTAAATAATTTAAATGATATTCATAATCTGCTTTTATACATGTTGTAGGGTGGGTTGAGTCCAAGGGAAGGCCCTAATGGAGGATAGTACGGTGGACATTTTCTTTTTTTAGCACGGTGGACTTTTTTTTGTTGTTGATATACATAGATTGTAAAGATTTGTTTTGGACATCGAGGAGATTTATTTTTGAACTAGATACATATATGTACATTGAACTCACATGTTCATGAACTTTTTTTTAGGATTATATACATGTACATTGAACTTACATATTCTGTATTTGCTTTAAATGATCTACTTATTTTTGTTTATTTAACATATTTGGTGTGATTTAAAGGTTTAGAATATGTATTTGCATGTTTAAATGAATGAATGAATATGTAAAAATGAATGTTAATGATGTTATAATCTAGGTGCAATGAATGAATGTTAGGTTTTTATAGGAACTTTAAAAATGAATGAGTGTTAAGAATGGCTTATCTTTGAATGTTATGAAGTTTAAAAATGAATGTTAGGTTTAAAGTTCCCGAATGTTAGGAAATTGTGATTGAAATATGAATGTTAGGAAGTGAAAAAATGAATGGTAGGTTCAATTTGTTAAGGATGTTATAATCTAGGTGCAATGAATGAATGTTAGGTTTTTATAGGAATTTTAAGAATGAATGAATGTTAATAATGACTTATCTTTGAATGTTAGGAAGTTTAGGAATATTAGGAAGTTTTGATAGAAATATGAATGTTAGGAAGTCTAAAAATGAATGTTAGGTTTAAAGTTCCAGAATATTAGGAAGTTGTGATTGAAATATGAATGTTAGAAAAGCCGAAAAATGAATGTTAGGAAAGTCAAAAAATGAATGTTAGGTTCAAATTTTGATAGCAATGTTACCTGAATATGTTAATAATGAATGTTACATGGTAAGAATGAATAAATTAACGAAGTTATAATAGGTGCAATGAATGAATGAATGTTAGGTTTTCATATGAATTTTAAGAATAAATGAATGTTAAGATTGAATGTTAAGAACATGATATCTTTGAATATTATGAAGTTTATGAATGTTAGGAAGTTTAAAAATGAATGTTAGGTTCAAAGTTCAGGAATGTTAGAAAGTTTTGATTGAAATATGAATGAATGTTAAGATTGAATGTTAAGAACATGAATGTTATCTTTGAATGTTAGGAAGTTTAGGAATGTTAGAAGTTTTAATAGAAATATGAATGAACTAGGAATTTTAAAAATGAATGTTAAGTTCAAACTTTAGGAAGTTTTGATTGAAATATGAATGTCAGGAAGTTGAAAAATGAATGTTAGGTTCAAATTTTGATAGGAGTGTTAGGAATATGTTAAGAATGAAAGTTATGGTAAGAATGAATGCTAAGGAATTTATGATAGGTGCAATGAATGAATGAATATTAAGAACATGACTCTTATCTTTGAATGTTAGAAAGTTTAGAAATGTCAGGAAGTTTTGATAGAAATATGAATGTTAGGAAATTTAAAAATGAATGTTAGGTACAAAGTTCAGGAATTTGTTAGGAAGTTTTGATTGAAATACGAATGCTAGGAAGTTGAAACATGAATATGAGGTTCAAATTTTGATATGAATTTTTAATTAATAATTCTTATTTTCAATGTCTAGGTACATTTTATGTGGCTGAAATCATGGCAAATGGAGATTTAACGATTTTTTGTTTTTTAATTATAAGCAAAGATTACAGGATTGTGAAGCTTGTGTTAAATTAGAGCAATGATTTTAGACAACAATTTGATGAATTTTCATCGATTTGTTGTAAATAATCATTCCTCTAATTTAGCATAAGCTTCAAAATCCTGAAATCCTTTCTTATAATTAAAAATCAAATGATCGTTGTCTCTATTTGCCATGATTTCAGTTATGTGAACTTACACAAGTGATATTTTAAAATAAATATTCGGGGCGGAGAGTGGCGACAGTCACATCCGCTATCTCATCCCTTAAGTGGTCTAATAGACATATGGGGACCCGAATAAAGTATTTTATACAGAATTAAGACAAAAATTTTACACATTGAAGTTTTCATTACCAAATAAGTTTTGAATTCATTTCAGCATACTAGAATACGATCATTTAAACTCTTATATTCTAGTTTCTTTCAAGATCATAGACATAGAAAGAAAAAATATATTGTACACAACATTTGACAATGACATGGACAAAACCATTGATCTATTACTTTTTGATATAGTTAAAAACATCACAATGGAATGCCGTCCTCAATTATCCGTTCATGGTCATATTTGGACAGTTTCCATTTTTTATTTTTTAATTGTTTTTTCGATGGAGCTTGAACCAATTTTATTTGAGATGCACATACTAAATGACTATATTGACAACATATAACATCAGGTTCTTAATCCTGAAAGTAGACATAATTTTTAGTCATATGGGTCTGCTGAAAAAAATAGCCCTTTAAAATGATGGATCCTCTCTTGTATGTATATCCATTGTCATTGTAGTCTTCCAATAACTTCATCTTTCCTTCAGTGCATCGCATCAAATAATACTTCACATTTCTGTTGTTGTCTACAGATGCAATCACATCAAAAACTACCCCTGTGCAAATTACAATAGACGTTAGGACTTTTAAATCAATTAAATTGACTAATATACATGTATAAGGTGATGGACAAGAATGAACAATCAACAAAACAGTTGTACTTGATCATTACCTTCTCTAACAAGATCTGAAATTCTGTCGCCATCAGATGATATTGCTATTTCTTCTGATTCTAATTCTTCTATGCTTGCTAGTGGCATTTTTCCTTTAGGATTAATCTCTGTGTGTTTCAAAGTTTTACGTAGTTGTTCGCTATGTTTTCACAAACTTCTGTAAATTCAATATTTTCAGTGCAAAAATGACAAAAGCATGATTTCTTTCTACTGTCAAATGCATACACGTTTTGGAAGGCTTTTGTTTGAATAGAGTGAAAATCTCTAGTCCCATGTATGGTGCTAGCGTTGTATGGTATTGATCTATTTATATCTTGGACCCCAACAAGCCAAAAAAACCTAGTACACAAATGACAAATTTTGATGTTAGTATATGTACTTTTTTTAAAATTGATAATAAAATATAAATTAAAACATTTGTGTACATACCTGCGCACATATTTTGATTGTTGATTATAATCTTGGTTTAGATGTGATTTACACCATTGGACAACCTCTACAGCTGAATGTAATTGTGCAGAACTATGGTTCATTTGCCATCTTCGAAGTACTCTTTTTACGCATGCTCCTGCACCATCATGTTCACCTTTTCCATGATCAGTTTCAAAGAAATTCTAGAGATGTTTAATGTTCAATGCTTTATGAAATCAACATAACCAACAAAATGATCGCGAAGATTTAAATTGTCCTGCTCATCCATTCGACCATATCCAATGCTCATTGAATTTAACGTTACTTCCCTTTAGTGAATTGTAGAAAATACTTTCAATACAATGTTGAATAAAATGTGTATCGTGTGTATGATCATCGCTGATATAAAAGTGATATTCTTTAATCACATCTAGATTGTCACACGTGCTTTCAATGCCATCAATATCCTATTGAGAATGTCTATATAAAACATGGACAAATATCAAAACTTGGTCAGAATGATAGTATTCACTCTGTATCTCTTTTTGTGCAGCAAATGTGTAATTTTATGCAAAATCAACCACTGACAAAATTGTTCTTGGTGAAAAAATTTCATGAGACTGTTTGAATTGAAGGTCTTGCCATCGTGCTCTATGTGAATGCTTGGTGTATTTATAAATTTCACTTTCAAATTTCTTGAGAAAATATGTCACACCTATTTTATCTTCTCGCAAATCAATCCTTTTGGAATGTGCATCACTAGTACTTGTAATGTATTCATATCTTCTACAATCAACGATTACATTTGACAGCAAGTGATCAGTATCGATAGGATATTTATTGTGGAATAAAACCAAATTTTCACAACGATTACAATGTTTTCCATTGACACATTTCTTATTACAAAATACTTCATCGTGATTTTTCTCACAAAGGGTTTGAGATATGAATTCACGTATTGTGGGCGGAGGTGGTGAATTTGTCCAATACATTTTACCAAATTCAAAAAACATGTCGTAATATAATTGAAATTTCACATGATAACGGCAACAACATGTGTCACGTATAGTAATAGGTCTAACATACCATGGTTTTAGTTGCACAAATGTAGTGATTAACACATTAATTCCACGATGATCTTCCTTGAATTTATTGAACAATTATACTTATGTCATATCCATTATATGTTTTGAACTTCTTACATATACTCCTCATGATACTCTTTGTCATATCACATTCCTTGAATTTGGTGAAACTCGAGCATGTGTCAACCAATATTCCCGTACAATATCTTTAACACCTGCTCCCATTCTATCTTTATAAGGTTGTCTACAAATAATTGCCCAACAAGCAAGTTCATCATTTTCATCTATTTGCATTTTGAATTTGCTATGTTTGTATAATGTCTTTCTTGAGGTTCCAACTGTTTTTGCTAGCTGTGTTGTCAAACGTTTTTGTTTAGTACTAGTTGAAATAATTACTGTATGAATTGCTCTTCGTGCAGCACTGATATCTTTCTTCCTAGATTTTCCAAAAAAAAATTATTGCATCACCTATATTTTCTATCACATTATGTTCCAATTTCGACTTTTTGGTCGCCTTGTGAATACCCAATAATGACGTAGCATCTTCTAACTTCTTGGTCACTAATAAACATCTCAAAATTTGTGCTTGTTCTGTTACTAAATATTCTTCAGAACATCATCATAAATGTTTTGTGCTTGATATCGTGCAGCATGTATGGGTATTTTTTTCCATATTTGTTGCAATCAACGTTTTCTAACGTTTCATCATTAATGGTGAAAGTACCTATACATCAAGTTAAATTTAATTTAATATGTATCCAAAAATAAAATTCATTATAAAAAATTAATTTGGAAAATACATGATATATACATACCCGGTCCAATTTCTGGTTCTTGAACTTGATCTTCAATATTGACTTCATCGACATTAGTATGTAAATCACTATTTACATTTTCAACAATGGTCTCTTCAACTTCAATTTGTTCTTCTTATACTCTATTTTCAATTTCCATTTCATCAACATTATCATGTAAAACTATATTTGTATCTTCAATAATCGTAGCTTGTGTTTCTGCAAGGCTTACTTTGTTGGCATGATATTTAAGTTTTTTTTCTCTATTATCATCATCATCAGCACGTTTACGATCATATTTTCTTTGACGGTTTCTCTTACTGCCCATGATTGTTTAATCTATAAATGATAAATTAAAGAATCATCGTTTTATAGTAAAAAAACAAAATTAAGATTTAAAAACAGTTACGAAATTTATAAACACATGAATTGAAATTTACTTCACCTTATCAAAATCTTGCAAGAGTCTTTTGAAGAAAAAGTCGTTGAAAACAAATTTCCTTTGAAAAGAACCTTCTTTTAATGAAATAAGAACTCCTTAACAATAAATCACCTTTGAAAAAACCCATTGGAAAAGAATAAAAACACTTTCTAAATAAATCTTTTTTATAAAACCACTGGAAAAAAAACTTCTTTAAAAAAATACCTAGGTAAAATATTTATTTGGAAAAACCCTTGCAAAGAAATAATTTTTTTGCAAAAATAACTTGGGATAACAACTCTTTGAAAAAACCCTTTTTTAAATAAATAAGAAGGAAAAATACATCTCCTTTGCAAAAATACCTTGAAATAAAATCTTATTTACAAAAATACCTTGGAATAAAAACTCTGTAAATGCACCCTTTGGAAAGAAACATTTTTCTGAAAAAACCACTTGTAAAATATTTTGTAAAAAAAACGTCTTTTGCAAAAATGCCTAGAAAAAAAAAACTTATTTGCAAAAATATCTTGGGAAAATAACTCTTTGAAAAAATCATTTTCAAATAAATAAGAAGGAAAAATACAACTCATTTGAAAAAATAACTTGGAATAAAAACTTCTTTGCACAAAATACTTTGGAATAAAAACTCTTTAAAATCACCAGTTTGGAAAAAAAACATCTTGAAAAAACCCATTGCAAAGAAATAAGAAGTGCAAAAAGCTTGGAATAAAAACTCATTTTGCAAAAATGCCTTAGAAAAAAACTCTTTCAATGTATTCCTTAGAAATAAATAGGAAAAAAATACCTTATAAAAAAAACTCTTTTTGCAAAAAAAGCTCCTTAAAAAACCTCTTAAAAAATATTCTGACCAGAAATATGCGAAATTAAAATGTGCAAAAATAATGAAAGTATTTAGTTTTATTTATATAAGTTTAGAAAACAACGGGGGATTTTTTTTTTTTTTTTCGGCTGACGAGTTTTTTTTACGTTTGATTATTCGGCTGAATAACCTTTGCTCTAAGTGACGTCGCCGTTATGAAAAATATTTATTCGGCCGAATAACCTCTGAAACCTGAAAAACTCATGTTTCCTCACAGTTTTCAGGTTTCTCCATTTTAGGAAAGTAAAAAGAATCTCTTACACTCCAAAGCGACTGTCGGACCTGATACCATTAATTTCATTATTGAATCTACTTTCCGAATATATAGATTTTGTTGTGTATAGGTAAGATCTGATATTTTTAATTATTTGTTTTCTTAACAGGTGTCGAGTTTGGTTTCATCTCTTTCAAAATGTGGTGAAATGAAAAATCTATAACGTTTAAAATAGACCACCAAAAAAATTGAAAAACTATGGTGCAATTAATTGGCGTGTCTACTTCAAAATGGTATTCATAGATTTTTTAGTTTTATATTCAATTGAGAGAAAAGTTTTGCGACAAAAAATATGTTGAAAATCAACCAAGTTTTCCCATTGATGGAATTCAAAAAAATATAATAATTAGTGTATAAATCCATTGGTTACAAACTTATGGTCATGCAGTAGTATATTGTGTGTAGATTGTCGTAGCATATTTGTTTTTTGCAAAAAACAAGTTTAACAATTATGTTACGTGTGCGAAAAAACATGGCTATTTTGTAGTCCTTTCATTTTATAAGAACACACTGTCAAACATTAGCCGAATCAAAATATCAAATATCAATATAAAAAATTGAAAAAATATGGATAGCAAGCTAACATAATTCTCTAAAAGTTTTCTTTTTAGTGAAAAGTGAAATTCCAAACAAAAATATCACTTTTATTTGCCCAAAGTTGGAAAACATGAAAAACTCAGATTTATTTTCTCACAGGACCCCCCAAAATAAACACCCATCTTCATGGATTCACCCATATAACGAGATAGTAGTTTTCAAAATATGGAATGATGAGTAACCATAACTATGATAAACTTCTTCAACTCATGTCGAAGACCTAAATCACACACCCTTTTACCAAACAAGGTATTAAAATCTCATAAATCGATCACTCATATCGATTGGAAATTTACAGAAATGCATATATAACATGATTTCACTCCTATAAAAATCGATGTAGGAGGGCACATATGCAACATGTATTATAAAGTAGTATGGTAGAACATGGGAAATTTGTCTTTGGGTTCTCTTAATTTCCATTTGTTTCTTTTGGAGAAGCATCATATGAGAAATATCTTGCAACTTCTATAAGAGGTATAGTGTGTCATGGAGTAGAGTGAGAAAGTGCTAGTGGAAAAACCTGCACCAAATTTGAGGTCGTAAATGAAGAAGGGTTCTCTAAATCCACCACTTTATTGATGTTTTGGGCATCTTTGGGAAGACATACTTTAGGGCATTGTCATGACTCTTGGATCAATGGGTCATGGTGATTTGACCTATGGAGGATGATGATGGTTCACCCAATAGTGTATGTGAGGCCCCTGGATGTAGCATTTCTTGGTCATGGTGTTTGGACAAGAGGTAGAAAGTTTGGATGTGTACAAATCTAGTCCCTGGGTCTGGGAGGCCCTGGTATAGTCCTTCTTGATCATGGTACTTGATCAAGTGGTATAGGAATTGGGTTTCCCATCACATTCCTACCTGTCTCTGGTATGCCTTATCATAATAGAGTGGATTAAATTGACTTTCCCATTCTTAAGGATTAGCTACCCCTGTTGGAATGGTCAAGTCTACTCTAGTGTGGGTGCACACACACTAGATCTCTTCTGACATGGATGGACATGCATGGGAAACAAGCTCATGGAAATATTTCTTAGGATATGAAGACTAAGTTTCTAGATCTTGTTACATACATACATGATAATTAAAAAATAGTTGATGGTATGTGCAAATAAATAAATAAAAATAATAAAAATAAGAGAAAAGAATGAGTTAAACATTAAAATGAAAAATATATATATATATATCATCGGAAAATATCTATCATGGTTTTATGAAACCATGGGAGAGGTGATGATATAATAATTAATTAATTAATGAAGCATCTAAATAAAGAGTAAAAGTACATGTCTTTTATATTTGAAAAGGCATGATTAGACCTATTTAAAGGCCCGTGTATTATGTTGTATTCATTCATTTTTTTACCAATCATTCATTTTTTTATCAATTTCCCTCCTACCCCTGGAGGAGGGCACATATGCAACATGTAATATAAAGTAGTATGGTAGAACATGGAAAATTTGTCATTGGGTTCTCTTAATTTCCATTTTTTTCTTTTGGACAAGCATCATATGAGCAACATCTTGCAGTTTCTATAAGAGGTCTAGTGTGTAGAGGAGTAGATTGAGAAAGTGCTAGTGGAAAAACCTACACCGAATTTGAGGTGGTAAACAAAGAAGGGTATTCTAAATCCACCACTTAACTTCCTAAAGAACTTCTCGATCTTGTCCTCCAATCTCCAAATACCTTCTTGAACTCCTCTTCCAATCCAAGCTACACCCATTTGAGATAAACACTATTAAAATCCCACATTGTAATCTAAAATATCTAAAACATGGAGTTTGATTTATCTTATTTATGTAAGGGGGGAAGTAGTAAACGAAGGTATCATATTCATTGAGGGCACCTTTGGATCCCATAAAGTTTGAATGTCTGTATTTCTCCCCAAATTTATTATTTCATCTCATAGGTTTTGACCTTTTTTATATGCACATTTTTAGTTTTGAGAAAATGGGTTTCAAATATCTTAAAGGAAAAACAAGTTTGCAAATATTTAATGCCTTATTATTTATTTATTTACTATGGTATAGTTTTGTGAATCATCAATTTTATGTCAATTTTGCGTTATGAAATTTGGATTTTTCCTATAAAGGTTTTAAAGATTTCAAATTTTTTTATGTTGATTATTATTAGTTTTTTTTGTACTTCTACTTTTAAAATTTGCCCATGTAAAGACCTTTCATGAAGATGATAATGAGATTCAACAACTGCAATGGGGGATCTTTATCTTGGATCAATCTCTAGAATCTACTTTTGAAACACCATCTCCCCCTCATGAAGAAGTTCCTACCACTTCACCAAAATAAGACGTTCAATTGGATGATGTGATTGAAAGGATTGGAATCTTGAATCTTGAATCTTGAAGAGAATGAAGCACAGCCAACTGAGCAACCTAGAACTTGATGGAAATTTTTGAAATGGTTCAGAAATACACTTGAAATTGTTCATCCTAATGAAGTTGGAAAGATAGAACAATAATTTTGATTGGGCAAGATGATGGAGCATATGCAAATAATTCAAATTCAGGTGATGCAGAAGATATGGATCTCTCATATGATTGTGAATTGAATTTCTTGAACCAACTTCCTTTGAAGACGTTTTTGCTTGTGCTGAGTGGAAAGAAGCCATGAAAAATGAGTATGATTCTCTCATTAAGAATGGGACCTGGAAGTTGGTGGACCCTCCATTTGGAACCAAACCAATTGGCTACAAATGGGTCTACAAGAACAAGTACAAATCAGATGGCTCACTTGATAAGCACAAGGCTAGGCTTGTGGAAAAAGGTTTTGCATAGAAGGAAGGAATTAACTATGAGGATACTTTCTCCCCCACAACAAAATGGGATACCATCCACACTTTATTATCTTTGGCTACACATAGTGGGTAGAAATTTTATCACATGGATGTGAATATTGCTTTATTGAATGGGGACTTGAAAGAGAATGTATTCATGTATTATCCAAAAGTATTTGTTGTGAAGGGACAAGAAGAAAAGGTATGCAAACTCATCAAGTCATTGTATGGCTTGAAAAAAGTACCTCATGCATGGTAAAAAAAGTTAACCAAGCATCTTTTGAAGTTAAATTTTGAACATTTTAATCTTGATGATGCAACATTGTTTGTAAAGGAAGTTGGAAGATTTGTTGTATATCTTGTGTTTTATGTAGATTATCTTTTGATGATAGGAAACAATGAAAGCTATATTGCATCCATAAATAAATAATTAAAGAAGGGATTTGCGATGATAGATTTAGGACTGGAAATTTCAATTTAAAATGGGCCTTCCAAAAATAATACAAATTCCACGCCATCATGTATTAGCCAATCAAAATTCTTTAAAATTCAAAAAGGGAGCACCTAAAAAAATTGGAGGGAAAAAATAAAAACTATTTTTTTGGATTGAATTTTCAACTTATTTCCTTGTAGGTTTACTCAAATTTCATGCGGGAGGACTCGTTGGATGCATAATTAAATTATGCATCCAATGAGTACCCATGTTGCACACTTTTAACAACATTCACACCATGAAAAATCGAAAATACATTAAAAAACGTGTTTTCTCTCACTAGAAACACGTTTTTTAATGTATTTTCAATTTTTCATGGTGTGGATGTCGTTAAAAGTATGTAACATGGGTACTCATTGGATGCATAATTTAATTATGCATCCAATGAGTCCTCCCTCTTGAAATTTGAGTAAACCTACAAGGAGATAAGTTGAAAATACGATCCAAAAAAGTAGTTTTTTTACTCTCTCTCTACTATTATTTTATTATTTTCTTATTATTTTCCTTAGGAGGCCCATTTTTTATCCAAATTTTCTCTAATTGGAATATTCACTACTACCTGGGAAATAAAGTAACTTTAAATGCTAAGTACATATTCATTTCCCAAAGTAAAAACATTGGAGAATTGTTGAACATGTTCAACATGAGGGAATGAATCCTCTCTCAACTATAATGGGATAGATCTTGAATCTCGCATCAAAAGAAGAGAATGAATTTGTGGATGGAACCAAGTACAAACAACTTGTTGGGAGTCTTATCTACCTTACCACCACCATACCAAATATTTCATTCATTGTTTGGATCCTTTTTAGGTTCATGCAAAAACCTTGTGACGAACATTGGTCTGCTGCTAAAAGAGTTCTAAAATACTTACAGGGGACTCAAGATTTTGGTTCAAGTATTCTAATGTGAATAAATTCAACTTGATTGGGTATTTTGATTGACTTTGATGGATACAAAGGGATAAGATTGTCTATTTAATGCTACCTCATGAGTCTTGGATCAACAACTGTCTCCTGGAAATCATGCAAATAATAAATTCCTCCATATTCCACAACAAAGGAAGAATATGTGGTTGTGACAAAAGAAACAAAGGAGATTGTGTGGCTCAAGAAAATACTTAAATATTTGTAGGATAAACATGTGAATTATACTCCTCTATTGATTCAAAACACTTATGCAATCAAGTTGACTGAGACTCCCAAATTCCATGATTGAACCAAGCACATCAACATGAAGTACCATCTGATTCGATATCATGTAGATTCCAAGACAATCCACTTGATACATTGTTCCACCAATGAACAAATTGCAAACATCTTCACCAAATCAGTTGGAAGATAAAATCTTGAAAAGTTTAGAAACATGATCATACTCATGAACACGCCTTCGGATAAAGGTGGGAATGTTAGAATCTTAATGTGCAAGGTTAGGGTTCTTGTAAATAATTTTGTTTTTAGTTACAAAAACTAGGAGACACATACCTTATCACATGAAAGGCCAAAGGTCACATCATTTATATCAATAAATTGTTCACCATCAATAAAATTCATCCTTGAGTTATACCATCAGTATGCACCGATGTGTGTGTATAAAATTCACATGGGTGTGTGTTACCAATATGAGCACTGAAAAAAATAGAAAAAAAATAAAAATAAAAATAAAAAATCCACTAAAACCGTCACCCACCCAAATTTTTTTATCTATTGGGAGCATATGTTAAAACTTTTGCTAAAACCTTTGCTACAAAATGTGGAGGTTGTACCTGAGTTTTTTTGAAAATTTTGTCCAATCTTGTAACACTAAAAATATGCACAAAAACCTTGAATATAAGGTGTTTTACTTGTAGTGATGATTAAACAATGCTTGTAAAATTGATATATCAACATTAAATTACATTTTTTTTCTTAGGACCAATTTGTAGGCCAAAAAGGAAACAAAGTGTTTCTACTAAAATCCACATATTAATAAGTCATTTCAAATTCTTCCCAAATATAATCCCTGAAATGATAGGCAATAATGAAAACAAGCATGCAAATGTCACCAAATTTCCTTTAATGCAAGAAGCAACAACATATAATTAAAATGAGTTTCAAACCAATTCATGTGGAGATCAGTATCTCATAATATTCATCCAGAAAATAAGAAAGACATGATTGGAATGAGATGGAACAAGCCATGATAATGTGATGCAAAGTACTAAAAACACTACATTCAAGAGCGTTATAAGGGAAAATCCATTATCCATTAGTATCTTCACCCAAGCATATGCACAATTCATATGGCATTCATAAATGCATAACCCTCGAAATTTCAAAGCATCATCAATGCATTAAAAAGAAGGCATGTCACAAGAAAGTTAAAATCTTAATGGCAAAGCTCATGAAATCAAATAAACAAATAAATAAAAAGTGTCCCCAAGTTTAAGGACTTGAGGATAGTTGAGGTCTCAACATAATCTATAACATATATTCAATATTTGACCTATAGAACTAAAATTGAACAACTAATGACAAATATGAGTAGTAGTAGGGATCATATTTGAACCAAGTAAATAAACTTAAACTAGTCCCCACTGGCGATGATGTGTTATCTGATCGTATGAGATTTATTAAGAACCACAATCTTTAATTTTTATAGATTATTGATATCTCTTTAATTCAATGGATCTTAGAAACTTGAGAGGGGTTTTCATCCAAACCTCCCAAAATCTCGATATGGAATTGCGTTAATCAATTTAAGAATTGATTAAACAACTAAGAATGTATTTATATTTTAATGCAAACTCTTTTGCATCTACACCATCATTCCCATTGAATTTTTCATCAAGCTTGTTGTTTCCTCCTCTCTATTAAACTCCTAATATTAATTGGTATGGAAATACAAAATTTATTAACACTCTAACACATTTAACCGTTTTTCCAAAGCATATGTGAGTCTATTTGTCCTTCCAATAATCAAATGTCAAAGTTGGCTTGTACCTTAAATGGTCTTCCACCTATGAAATGGTTGGCGGTTGAAGGTGTCTTTGACACCATTGGTAGTCATTGAAGGATAAGGGAGAAATTACCCATTATATCATTCCTTTCGTGCAAGGGATTCCTCGAACAAAATCTAAATAGGATATCCTACTCCGACATCTCTCTTTTCTTCCACCATATGACGTTGCTTAATCCAGAGAGAGTAGATTTCCCCAAACCCAATTAGTTTTATATCCAACTCCTAATACCCGAATCTCGTTGGGGACATGTATCGAGAAACAATAAAGAGAAAGTTTCTTTGATACCATTGATCTATATTACTTAGAGAACAAAATAAACGAAGACATGTAAAATGAAAAAAACACACAAAGATGTTGCAGAGAGGAAAGTCATATCATAAAACCCAAATTCTATTAATGAATGAAATGGAAAAAAATTGTAAGTTGCAAAGAAATACAAACTAGCTAGAATGGTGGTAGCTTATCTTTGAAGAGAGATGTGTCAGCAGTAGTCATTCACAAGAATACCATATTAGAGGCCAAAAATGGATTTTTAACATAAAGTGATAAACATTAACATGAAAAAACTTTAGATATCCAAAACCCTAACCTTATGAGATGAAGTGGCCAAAAGGAATGTGGGCCTAGAGGAGTCTAGCCGATAGATTAACTTCCCCGGGATACACCTTCAACATACAAACTCTATTTTGGGCACATGATATCCCATTGCAAAGATATCGACGAGAAGGAAAATTTGAGGCAAGGATTGGACAAGCCTTGAACAAAACTAATATGTTACAAGGCCAAAACACACTATTTAGGGGCTCAAATGTGTTGAAATTTTAGGACTTAAAAAGCTATAAAAAACTGCCAAGATGGAGAAATGTTCTAAGTTGGTGGAAGAGGTATGTTTCCACTGATATCCACATGGATCGGTTGTCCCTGATTAGGAATAAATGGTACTCATTAGATCAAGTTCCTCCATCAGATGGGGAAACTTCTATTGAACCTGAATTTTGCAGGCCACTTACCTTATTCAAGAAGTTGTCCTTCTTTGACCACCTAATAAAGTTGTATGTTTTGTTGGTGGGTGTCCTTTGTCTATTTCCCATCATCCTATCCAATGTATCTTTCTTAATGCAACCATGATTTATTTGTATATGGTCTAAGTGCTTCGCCACCTCTAAGGTGCCCAATATAGTTGGAAAATATGGTCAAAGAAACTTCATGTTAAATACTTGGTGCGAACCAATGAAAGGGGGAGTATTAAATTCAAAATAATTCTCACCCACAACCTTTGTCATGGTGTAAGTCCCATATTAAAGTTGTCTTATATTCCCATGGGGGCCTGTGAGGTGCTCTTTTTTGCAAATGAACCATACATTGTCACCAACCTAAAAATTCTAGGGTATTTTTCATGGGAAAAATTTTGCCCATTGACTAGTTTTGGTCATTTTATAAAAATATATATCTTCCAACTAGCCAATTTCCTTTAAAAAATTAAATTGATAATATTCTCCAAAATTTACACGTTTTAATAGTAATTTATCTTATTTTAGATTGAATATTCACCTACATATCTATATGTATATATTTTAAATATGAAATAATCACCTATAATACTATACATAGGCATAATATTTGAATCCTTAAAAAATACCCCACCTAAAACTTAGGTGGAACCTGATGTAGATAATGTAATTGCTTGTACTTAGCATTGTATTTTTGTAGGATATTATGAACATTTTGTTGGATGTGTTGCATTCATTCAATTAAGTAATAACCCTTTAACATATTTAAGTATTTCTCCAAAGCATATGCATCTATATAGACTTTAAATAAGGAAATGCCAAAATTAACTTGTATTTTGAAGGGTGTTGTACCTCCGAAATGGATGCTAGTTGAAGGTGTCTCTGATGTCATCGATAGTCCTCAATGGGTTTGGGTGAAATTATCCATCAACTTGTTCCTTTATCATGTGAGGGATTTCTGAAATAATAGACTTATAGGATCTCCTACTTAATCATATCTCTTTTATTTCTCCATGTGAGTTTGCTTGGTTCAATAAAATCCGCTTTTTGTAATCTCAATTAGTTTGAGACCGAAATGCATATACATGGATCTCGTTTAGGATATGCACTGAGAAACAAGAAAGAGAATATTTCTATGATACCACGGATCTAGATAATTTAGAGAATGAAATTAAGCTATAAATATAAATTGGAAACACACACACAAAGATGTTGCAACTTGAAGACTTAGTATAGTAAAACCCAAATTCTAATAAATGATGAAATGGAAAAATAATGTTAAGTACTAAGAAATAAAACTAGAAAGAATGGTGGTAGCTTATCCCTAAGGAGATATCACATGTCCACTATGCTCATTCGCAAGATGACCATTATAAGAAGTTGAAACTGCCCTTTTACCATAAAGTGATAAACCCTAAGAGGAAAGAACCCTAAATATCCAAAATCTTAAACCTAAGAGATGAAGTAGCCAAAAGGAATGTGGGCCCTAAAAATTTAGTTGACATGTCAATGTCTCAGGGCCATAACTTCAGCAAACAAACTCTGTCTAGGGTGTATAATATCTCGTTGGAAAGAACTCGATGAGAAGAACAATTTGGTTAAGGCTTAGTCAATTTGTCATGGATATATACCTAGGTCAATTAGGTCCCCATTGCCTCAAGATCCTCCATCAAATGGGGAAACTTACATTGAACCAAACTTGTTGTGAGTCACTTTCCTTAGTGAAGAAGTTGTCTTGCTTTGACCACTTGATAGAGTTGCATGGATATTGGTAGGTTCCCTTCATCTAGGAATCCATGAACTGTTCCAATGTAGTTTTCTTAATTCATTTAGGGTTTTTGTAAGGGCCAAGTGCTCCACCACCTACAAGGTGTCCAATAGAGGTGGAAAATATGGCCGAAGCAACTCAACATTAAATCATGGGTGCAAGTCAAGGAAAGGGGGGATACTCAATTCAAATCATTCTCACCCACAAACTTTGTGATGAATTAAGGATCATATTGAAGTCATCTAATATTTTTATGGGGGCATGTGCAAAACTCTTTCTACAAATGCAACCATACCTTATCACCAACCTGAAACTTGTGTTGAGCCAAATGTTGGTCATGTCACTTATTTACTTTGCATTGTATTTATGTAGGATATCATAAACCTATTGTTGGATATGTTGTTCAATAGAGCAATAACCTTCTAAGAGTTTGAACCATTTATCCAATGCATATGCATCTATCTAGATTTAAAATAAGGGAATTCCAAAATTTAATGTGTACCTTGAAGGGTGTTGCACCTCCAAAATGAATGTTGATTGAAGTTGTCTCCACTATCATTAGAAAGTGTTAAAGGATCTAACCAAAATTATGCAACATTGTGTTCCTCTATAGTATGAATACTTACTCAAGAAACATCTTAATAGGATCTCTTTCTCTGTCATATGTATTTTCTTCTTCCATGTGAGGCTACTTGGGCCAACTAGAGCAGTTTTCCCCAAGATCAATTAGTTTGAGACCCAAGTTTTGATAATTGAATCTCACCAAGAGCGTGCATTAACAAACAACAAAGAGAAGATTGCTCTGATACCATTGATTTGGATTTTTCAAAGAATGAAATGAAGGTAGAAATATAAAATGGAAACACACACACACAAAGCTATTGCAGAGAGCATAATAATATAGTAAAACCTGAATTTTATTAATGAATGAAATGGAAAAACATTGTAAACTACAAAGCAATACAAACTAGCTAGAGTGGTGCTAATTTATCTCTAAACAGAGATGTGTTAGCTATGCTCATTTGCAAGAATACCATTATAAGAGGCCAAAAATATTGTTTAACATAAAGTGATAATCCCTAAAGGTTTGAAACCCTATCCTATGATTGAAGAGGCTAAAAGGAATGTGGGCCCCAAGGAGTATAGGTCATATGTCAACTTCTTGGGCCACAACTTCCACATACAAAATTTGTTTTGTGCGCATTATAGCCTATTGTAAATACCATAATGAGAAGAACACTTTTTCTCGAGGTTTAGGAAAGCCTCTAGCAACCCTAAGTTGTCACAGGGCCTAAAAACATTATTTGGTGCCTAAAAAATAGATTGGAAATTCAAACCTAAAAAACTGCCAACATGGAGAACTGTCTTGAGTCAATGGGAGAGGTCGCTGGCCACCAATATCCAGATGGATCACATATCACATTGCATGAAATACACAACACAGTAATACAGTGAGGAAAACCTCATGACCAAAGAAAAATCTCACTCTTCAATTGTAATTAATAGTACTTATCTCAATAGCTCTTTAGCCCTTCAAAATCCTCTTTCACCACAAAATCCTTATCATCATCTACATACTATAGTCACATATTATTAGCAATACATCATTTATATATTACATGTTATATTAGTATCTCTGATTACTTCTCGTAGTCATTTTGATGACTATGAAAGAACCCTCGGGGCTTGTCTCAATCCATACGTAAGGGCTTATCACAACATTGTTCAATTTTTTATCCCCATCAACCTTTGTGCATTTTCTTTGTTTGTACAAGAACAAGTAAATTCATACTTGGGATACAAATATTTCTTAAATTTAGAACATGACACTTGGGATACAAATATTTATTAAATGTAGAACATGACATGGCATGCAATGTATTCAAGTAGTTTCAAATGACATCTAGTTGACAAACTCATAAGTTAATCCATCAATGTCCATGAAATCAGAACCTTATAATGCAAGATTATTTCTTATTGAATACAAAATTTGAAGATAAAGAGGGATATGTTCAAGGATTAAAAATAAATATACACACATGTTTGAGTCCATTAGATAAAATCCTATATATTTTCCCCAAGATGTTATCCTTGAAATCAATGTTTCCAATGCATCTAATGAATGTCATCATATAAATCATACACAACCTCCCTCAAATGGCATTTAAGCAATGGAAATGATGTTTAGATTTTGCATGTCCCCCTTGGAATCGAATTAAGGGAGAGTTAACCATTAGTGGAATCCTATTAACACATGTGAATTTTTCATTGTGTGTCTAAGCTCCCTACTTGCACTTATATTATGTATTGTATTTAGGCTTCATTGATTATATTAAATTGTATTTTTGTAGTTTCGTACTAATTATTCCTTTCTAGTCTATAATAAATGTCATTTTCTCAACCTCTATTGGAGAAGGAGGCCCAATTTAAGCACGTTCAATTATTTTGACATGGATGTAAGGACATAGAAATATCAACAACTTAATGTGGATAAAACTATGTTTAGTATGTGGATAAATCAATGTTTATTTAATTTTTGTAATGATGATTGCAATGTTAAAATCAATTTACCAAAGCCACCATGATTATATGATGCTTAGAAGGATCGATATATCAACACTAGTATATTTTTTCTTAAAATTATGATCAATTCTAATGCCAAAAATGAAAAAAGGGTTTGTGTTGAAATCCACATATTAATCAATTCTATATTTTAACCCCAAATGTAGTAGTGCCATTTCAAATACTTCCCAAATATAATCAATATAATCCATAAGATGATAGGAAATAATGAAAACAAGGATGTAAATGTTACCAATAGTCATTTGATACAAGAAGCAAGAAAATATAATTAAACTTAGTTTGAAACCAATTCATTTAGAAATCATCATCTCACAATAGTCATCCAAAAAATAATAAAAACATGGTTGGAATGAGATAAAGCAAGCCATGACAATGTGATGCAAACTACCAAAAACTTTACATGGAAGAGCATAATGGAAAATTCATTCTCTATTATTATCTTCACTCAAGCATATGTGAAATTTATATGGAATTCATAAACTCATAATCCTCAAAACATAAAATCTTAATGACAAAGCTCATGAAATAAAATAAACAAATAAATAAAGAGGTCTCTAAGTCTAGATTCAAGGTTAATTGAGGCCTCAACATATTTTATAATCAAGATTTGATAATTAACCTAAAACACTAAATTTTAAATATTAATGACAAATATGAATGGTAGAGCTTATATCTAAATCTAAGTATAAAAACTTAAACTAGTCCTTCCTGACAATAATGTGTGGTTTGATTGTGTAAGCTTTTGTAAAAACCATAATCTTGAATTTTCATATATTATTAATATCTCTTTAATTCGATGATTCTTGGAAATTTGAGAGGACTCCAAAATCTCATATAAAATTGCAATAGTCAATTTAATAATTGTTCAAACAACTAAAACTGTAGTTATATCTTAATGCAAATTCTATAGCACCCACAACATCATTCCCATTGAACTTTTCATGAAGCCTATCGTTGCCTCCTCTTGGTTAAACTTCATAATATTAATTGCTATATAACTACAAAAGTTTAATTATTAAAAAAACTGACTTACAATTTATCAACAATTAATAAATACACATTTATTGAGATGTTGGCATTTTTATATATACAATATACTATAATTTAAGGTAAACATAATGCATGATCATTGAAATAAAATGATAATGAGATCGGGATCAAAGCAATAACTCCAATTCCATAAAATATAATATCCATCATAATTAACTTAACATCTATAAACTTAATATTAATAATAATAATAAAATATAATTTAAAGTAATACCTGCAACTCCATGAAATATAATATCCATCACAATTAACTTAACATCTATAAACTTAATATTATTAATAATAATAAAATATAATTTAGAGTAATACCTGCAACTCCATGAAATATAATATCCATCACAATTAACTTAACATCTATAACTGTATCCGGCAAAAATTTGTTGAACATATTTTCAATTACCTTTAACATCCCCCACCCATAAAAAAGACCTTTCAAATTTTTATGTTTTAGATCCACTTGTGTGGTTTCATTGAGCGTTCCCCTTCCCGATTGTATGTAATAAATTAATCCATGTCTAATATCCTTCCAATTATAAAATTGTATGCAATAAATCAATCCATGTCTAACATGTGGCTTGGTTTTCTCCTCCGTAAGTTTATCCCAAGTATTTCGCATATTAATAGTAAGTTGAATTTTTCTATGAAAAAAAGCTTATCCCAAGCATATTATATTGTATTCATTAATTATTAAAGCCAATAGAAGCTAAAGTCAAGTCATGCTATAAGTGAAAACTGACATTTTAAAATAAAAGTTAGAAACGAATCAACGATATTCATTTATTAAAATTAATTAGGAAGATGGTGGATCTCCAAAGAATCCGCGCCACTTCCACATTATCAGCACAAAAGTCTAAAAGTCCTCCAATCACCTTGAACCCAACCATAAAATTCTCCATATTTTCGTTTCTGTCCATATATTTTCAATATTCTTACAATTGGAGTTGGTTTCCATCATTTAAATGAAATTATAACTTATTATCTTAATCACAAGTGGAGTTGGTCTCTATCGTAAATTAAGATATCTTGATACTTGCTCTTTTCAATGGACATGCATCGACCATTTAATCTTAATAAAAAGATAATATAGAAAATAATGTTTAAAAAATATTTAATCATTTGAGTAAAATTAATCAAAGATTATTTTCTTAAAAATAAAATATAATATCCTATATTGTATTGAGTTAAGGTCGGGTATAGTGGAATCAAACCACCAACCTTTTGCTTTATAATGTAGTCACTTTACCACTAAGTTACTAAACTAGCATTCTATAAAAAAAATTAGAGGAAAAAAGTAGGTTGTTGTGCAACACCTAATAATTTCTAGTGTTATCAAATATATAATATTTATTTTATTAATTAGATGCATATGCTTCTATAATAAAAAATGTATGAATACTTGGAAATACGGTGCCAAAGATTATGGGTAGAAGGAACAATTTGGTAAACCATTCACAAACTATGGACCATGACTCATTAAGTAGGTAAGATATCGTGAATTAGGTTTCTTGTGTTTCACAGTAGAACTTTTATTAGGATTTCACAGAACAAATGTTGTTAATAAGTCTCCCTAATAAATTTTTAGATCAAAGATATTCTTAGTTCACTTCTCTCACCTAGCAAGTTCTGCAAGCAGAGCTACATAAAAATGTGAAAACAAACAAGCCCATGGGGGGTTCACTAAGTAGGAAATATTATAGCACATGAGTTCATATTGTGGGATTTAGTACTCTAAAATATGGAAGCAATATATTGCTTAGCATATAAGGTCAAGGGGACTTTTAATATGTTAAAAACATGTAGATATCGAGAGGGCTTATAATTATGTATATAGGGGGTTGAATAGGGTATTGGTGGGTTTGAATAGGAACTATATGTCTAATTTTGTGTAAGTTTGATTGTGTATGAAGTTAGATTAGTGTTTGAATAAGTATCATGTGTGTGAAGGTGGTGTGAATCCAATTGTGTTTGGAGTTAGAGTCATGTTTGAAAAAATATGATTTGTGATTGAATTTTATGTGAAGTTGATTGTGATTGAGACTAACTTATGTTTAGGGGGTTGTTCCCCATCTTGAAATATTTTTTCTACTAAGATCTCATATTTGACCTTGTAGGGTTTCTCAAGGTGATAAGAGTTGTGTCATGTCACCACAATGAGGGTTAAAAAGGGGGGTATTAAGAATGCAATGGAAAAAAATGGATATTTGTTGAAAATAAGGTCTTTTTAAATTATAAAGGTGTATTGGAAGAGGGGTTCAACAAAAAGTTTTTATGAGGAGATTCTTAATATGTGGTGAAATTAGGGGTATTCTTTAATATCCTATGAATGTACATGCTATGTCATAAGTTCATGGAGTGAACCCTCCATGAACAAACCATTCAATCTAGAAGGCACCTTGAGATTGTGATACCGAGCAGTAATTAACCAAGTGAGATATAAGTGAGTGTAATAAATTGAATTTTGTAATGAACAAAAAATATAATATATAACCATTAATAAATATTAATAATGATAATAAATTAATAATTAAATAACAAATACTTAATGAAGAGACACCTTGATGAAAGGTTATGCCTCTTTACAAAAGGGCACCCTACATGAGTATATAAACAAGCCCTTATTTTTAATCTATCATATTCATCATAACTTATTTCATATATTTTACTCATTTATTACTACGACTTATTTGATTTTCCAAGTATTTTGGTAATCACTATAACTATCACCAACACATTTTTTTTTGTAAGCAGCATAAGGAAATTATATTAAAGTACAAAAAGTGTTACATTCACATGAGAATCTGTATATTCAAGAGCTTTCTGAAGCTTCTCATGGACCAGAAAAAACAAGAAGAAACCTCTGTAGTCCTGCCCATCAGTGGGCTAAGCAGTATTGACATAATTACAACCGACCAGTAAAAACATAGAGTGAACTAGACTTGAGGGAAATACTAGAGTCTGACAGTAGACCATTAAGCTAAAACAGGGAAAGACGGATAACGCTAACTGCAAAAAGAGAAGAGTTGGGCTCACTCAGAGTTGTTCTAGGTGTTGGCTTGTGCATTATGGGATCAAGGTTTGTCTTCAATGATAGGGCAGCTACCGAAGAAGTCTGCGTCCCATTTTTGGGTTGGGATTTTGATAGGCAGTGGCTCTGTCTTGCATGGAGTGACTGCATCGTCCTTTGTTTTCCTAACGCGCTTGTAGTGTAGGGATTCTATCGTCAATGGCGTCGGGAAGGAAGTCCCTGGGGGAGGGGCCCCCTGTAACACGACCGCAGTAGGAGAACTCGGTCTTGAGGAGGGTCCCTGAACCAGAGCAGAGCCTTCCGCAGTGACAACGCTGAAGGAATCAGACAGGGATCTATCTGTAGCGTGGGTATTTGTAGCTGTAGTAGTGCCATCCACTTGGACGTTCAGATTTCCAGCCAATCCTTCAGTGTGAGCTAAAGGACCAGAATCACAGGGAGGAGTGGAATGACGAAACATAGAGTATCGTCGACCTGTCAAATTGGCTTCCAGAGCAACCAACATTCCATCCAAATGGGCCATATGTGCCCTAGTGTCCATTATTGCAACCTTGCCCATGTTCCAGTTGGTCAACATTTCTTCGACCAACGTTCCCAACATATTCTTCATCAACCAGTAGTAATTGACTTGGTTTCCTTGGTTGCCAAAGGCCATAATTTCAGCAACACTGTGTGATTCCCATTCATCCACCAGCCTACGGACAGGGATGAAGACATTGTCATCATAACCACCATTGGCCTTCTTTTCCTTCTCAGCAGAAGTGGCAGTATTGCCACCACTGTGACCACCTCCTCGCTTGGAAGTGTCGCGCGTACGAGTCATGGCACTCTCAGCTATATCGTCAGAGAATGAAGAAGGAGCGGATCTCTCTGCAGTGGCAGCAAGCAAAGAATAACAAAGGCAAGTAATGACCACAGGGGCATGAAGAGGGAGCCTCAATCAAGAATTTCGAAGTGGGAGATTCCAGACCTCGTACGGGATAGTGTAATGGAGCGACTGAGCCATTTAAGGGGATGGGACATGGAGAATTGAACCAAAATGAATGCCAACCACCGGGCTATGGGGGGATTAAAGTTCAACGCACGTGAGGAGGCCAGATGGGTTGGATCAAGACACTGCTTTAATGATGGAGGCATGGGAACGGCGTCAACGGAGGGCATTTTCTAGGTGGGGGAGCCACGCTGCCAAGAGGGAAGGTGTCATTCCTAGCCTCGGTCATGTCAATTCTAGCACCTGCATCCAGGGACTGTCACCAACACATTGACATCTAGCAGAGAAATCAATTGTTTCTTTAACTATCATTTCTCCAATATGAAATTCATGCTAACTAATGTAAGAGAATGTTTTATAAGGAACAAAATCATTGATTCTATGCATGTTGTAAGTAATCTCCCTCCCCACTTGATCATCCAAGAATCATTAAGTAAATACCTTGTTTTATCAATGGAAGATTATATACCCACTTACACAATACTAAGCAAGGATGAAAAAAATATTTAACCTTCAAACCAAAGTGCAACTTCCCATCCAAATCTTGTATTAATGATGTTTTTCTAGACCTAGGGGAAACCAATAACAAACCCATTCTCCATAATGAGCAAAATAATCTAGTGTAAACATTATATCATTGTTTCAAGTAAGAGATTTTAGGAACAACCTTTCTAGCTCAACCTAGATGACCATTCAAGGTCCAAGGAGATTTAATATATGCTACTAGTAACTGCATTATAATTTTTGTATATTGTTACAAACTTGTAGTTTGATCATAAATGAAATGTTCTGTAAGATGAGCCTATTACCAAGATGGTTTGAGGATTACACTAGTGACTTTCAAAAAAATTATATTTTCCTTCTTTCTAAGTGACAGTCCCATCATTATCAAGGATTCCACCATGTTTATAATAGTATTCCATAGTGTAGGAAGAACTCTGCTACCCATGTAACACTCTCCATTAGTTGTCAAGTGTTTGAATCAAACTTCTATAGTTGGAAGGTGGATACCCTCTCTACAAACAATGTTGAAATATAATTTATGTGAGCTCTGCATTGCAAAAGATTCAATGAAAGTTTCGATATAAAATCACCATCTAAGTGATAGTTTGGTTCAAGTTATATATTACTACTTCGGAATTGTCAGGAAACTAGAACTTATAAGTAATTTTTAGGTCTTACTCCAAACCCAAAAGGGCAGTTTCAACCCTCTATAGTATCCCAAAGATATTCAGTATTCCTTATTCTTTGCAATTTTACATCGTACTTATGAAATAATTTTTTTAGGTATTACTCATAAATGCAAAGGGTGGTCTCAACCCCCTATCATATCCTCACAAGATACCCAGCATCCCTCATTCATTGTAATTTTACATATTTTACCAATTAAATAAAATAAGTATTTTATACTACAAATTTCAACAATTAAACATATTGTACAATATATTTTAGTTTAGTGTTCCCAACATTTTGAGTGGACACTCCACCCATCATCAAGTAATTTAGATAAAACTCATTAAATTTCTAAAGGTTAACAAAATTAAATCTAAAATTAATTAAAAAAAAATTAATTAATAATTGAATCAAATTATATTATTGCACCGAGTGAAACGAGGTGCTCTACAGCCTAGTATGGGAGAGATCCTCGAACGTGATATAACGTTATAACGTTAGTAACAAAATAATTAAAAAAATTCATGTTGGCTCATAAAATAAAAAATTATGGAAAATATTTTGAAAAAAAATCCATGTTAGTTCATAAAATAAAATATTATGAAAAGTAATTAAAAAATAGATGTTCGTCTATAAAATAAAAACTTAAAACTTAAACCTGGATCTGTCAATAAAGAAAGATCAAATTTCTTGAACTTAAATTTAAAAAAAAGAAATACACCTCAAAAAATTGGATCCCTCTCAATACTTGATAGATACAAGTTTAAGATGAATCTATACTAATTATTAAAAAATTCAAAATTAAATTCTTAATAATATATTATCATACTATTGTAATTATTTTCAAGTTGAAATTGTTATTATTACCCAAAATATTAAAATAAAACAAAACATTTATATTGACCATTTAGAATGGAAAATTTTAACGACGAATGAAAAATTGTATGTAAGCAAACTTTTATAATTATGAAAATATCACTCGAAAGGTTTTATCAAAGTTTTAAATTTTTTATGCTATAAAAATTCCCTCCAACTAGTAGCGTTAACTTACGTCAATGTGTAAATACAATATAGAACTTCCCTTCAACTAGTAGCGTTAACTTAGAATGGAAAACTTTAACGACAATTGAAAAATGTTATGTAAGCAAACTTTTATAATTATGAAAATATCACTGGGAAGGTTTTATCAAAGTTTTAAATTTTTTATGCTATACAAATTCCCTCCAACTAGTAGCGTTAACTTACGTCAATGTGTAAATGCAATATAAAACTTCCCTTCAACTAGTAGCGTTAACTTACATCAATGTGTAAATACAATATAAAAATTCCCTTCAACTAGTACCGCTCAAAGTTTTAAATTGTTTATGTTATAAAAATTCCCTTCAACTAGTAGCTTTAACTTACATCAATGTGTAAATACAATACAAAAATTCCCTTCAACTAGTAGCGTTAACTTACATCAATGTGTAAATAGAATTTGAACAATGGACCTTCACTCAATATCCCTAGGTTTTATCATTATCCTTAAGCTTTATCATTATGTATCCAAGGGTTTTTTTTATTATTTTTTGAGTTGTTTTTATAAGTTAAACAAGAGAAATAGCTGCAATCCATATTTTAAAATTATGTTTATAATTAAGATATCATTTATATGTTTATAATTTTTTAGTATATATGATATTATTTTTGTTATTTATTTATTGTTAAAAATATTATCAATAAAAGTTAATTCATATTTTATATTTTTAAAAAAGTTAGCCATTTTTTTCATTTAAAATAATGTTAAAATTTTAAATATGATATATATACCACTAAATTAAAGTATAATAAATGTGTGTTTGTATTTATCATTTTAAAGTATATATTATGTAAAAAAAATATTTTACAAAACCATTAAACTAAATGCAAATTATTATAAATTTCAAGATATATATAATACATTAAAAATATATATTTGGTAAAAATAAAAATAAGTATAAATAATAGTGTGTAATTATATCTTACATGTTGATGAAAATAAGTCAAATATATCGTATTAATTAAAAATACATATGTCAATAAAAATAAAAAGACAACATATACATACTCATATATTAACCACAAAAAATTATATATATTAGTGTTAAGTCAAAAGAAATATATATATATATATAGTTGTGTAACAGTTTGTATATATTTGGATAAAGTAAAAAACAAAATGATGTATATTAAAGAAATTTATATTCATATATTTTTATTAATTATATATATATATATATATATATATATATAGACAAACCTATATTTATACATTATCCCTGTACAATAAAGATTTGTATATATTAGTGTTAGGTTAAATGGAAAAAATGTTTTCCAATAATACATTGTAGATTTGAATTACAAGATAATAAAATGAAATAACATTTAAAATTAATAATCAAAATGAAATTATAATTTTATGATATATAAAGATGAAACAAAATCTTTGACATATTTAATTTATTTTAACATTTCATATAAAAAACACTCACAAAAAAAATTAAATGAGAACAAATCAACTAATACTATCTCTCTATCTATAAAATTTTCTATGCATTGTATGGTCTCATAAAAAATTTAAGTCTCCTTTGAACTTTGCATTTAGCTTATTAAGCTTTTGCATCCTTAAATTTGATACACATTTACTTACTCTTCACTTAGACTTGTGCAAGTGAGTGGATTTTTTATTATTAATTCTAACTTATTGAAATTACATTTTTTTAATGAATTATAAAAATTTATATAATAAATTTAATAAATTATATTAAAAATAAAAACAATATAATTCATTTATTTATTTATAGATTATTATTACTATAAACTATAAAAAAATCTTAAGAGTAAAAAGTGCCTTAGAAAAAACGTTGATGGAAAGAGTATCCAATGCTCTTTTATCTGAAAGTTGTTCTCAAAACTCGTAGTTGCAGTCTTAGCTCTGAATTTCGGTTTGTTTTCTTTTTTTTGGAAAGGCCCTGCAAACTCTTTTTTATTTTGATGAATGAAATATAAGGATGCATACCAACTTACAAAATAATAATAATAATAAAACATTAAAAGAAAGAAATAATGTTGAAGAAAGTAAAAGAAAACAACAAAATTAATTAATAAAACAGAATTTGTGTTGTTCTCTTAATACTTGTTTTTTGAAAAAATAATAAAAGTAAAAATAGTTATTAATATATATAAATTTTAGTTTTATAATTAATTTTTATTTTTTTATAATATTCAATTTAATATATAATTTGTAGATGATTTTAATAACGTAATATTATAATATAAAATTTTAGATATTTTAAATATTATATTAATATGAATTATATATATATAATTTAATAAATTTATAAACATACTATAGGTTTTGTTTTTAACAAGAATGGTTGAAGAGCTTTTCATTAAAAGAAAATAGAGGTTACATATAGCAGGAGAAGGATGACAGTTCCCAAAGAAGTACAGTGTCCATCACCCCCTGTTCATCCTTCTCTAATTTAGAGCTTTTTTGAAATTTGCCTAATCTATGCAAGTTGTAGCTTCTTACATACTGTTCGAGCAAGAAAATACAAAAACAAAACATTACTTGGAGCTATTCTAATACCCCGAGGGAGCTATAACTGGGTCTTGTTTATAATCATTATGTATACATTGCCATTCTCCATCATTCCAACCTAAACATGTTCTCAAAAAACCAACAAACAACATAACTATCAGCAAAAGAGTAGATTAGACCAAGACCAACCAGCTTAGGGGTTGAGGTCTTCATAATTCTCCAAATCTTCATTCCTTAGCAGAGCTGATTCCAAAATGCAAACCAGAATTTACCATCGCATTCCCAAACTTCTCCAGCTTCTTGACAATATTCCTGTTGGTGCTATTTGTGGCTTCCATATGAGTATTCAGGTGGGGATACAAAGGAATTGCAATGCTGAGAGCATTTACCCTTTCCTCCAGCTTCTTGTTATGAGTCTTAACTTCAGAGTGGGTGGCTTCTGCAAGAGTATATAGTCTGGATAAGGATCGATTCATTTCCAAATTTTCATTCCTAGCAAGTCTGAGCTGCTGTTCCAACTCCATGACACAAATCTGAAGGTCCCTTGTGTTATTAGAACCCCTTCTCTATCCTGAATCTTGAATCCCATCTTCCAACAAGACCTTCGACTGATCTTCCTTATCCCTGGAAGCGGTGTGACCTGAGTGCTCAGAGAACTGCTCACAGAAAACCTAAACTCCCTCGAAGTCAGGATGGCCCCAACTGCATGCCCGTTTGGAGCTCCTAATAGGTTGACGACAGAGAGAACAAGATGAACCAGAAACAACTACAATATGTTCCATTGCTAACTCCAAACTATCATTTCCCGTGATCCAGTGTCTATCTACATAGATACAATATGGAATAACAATCCTGCTCTTGGATTTAAAGGAGTCGTGTTGCCAAAGCCTCCCCTTGACTTCACGCATGCAGCCCATCTGGAATGGCATGAATCAAGGCCCATAAATCCCGAGGGAACAGTGAATCCGAAGAAGATTTGAAGGGCTTGAATGGGGATTTTGAACCACAGTCTTATGGTTTTTTGGATGGGTGATGTTTCTATATGATTCAATCATTTTTAAAACAATAAAATTAATGGATCCAACTATCCTCCCTCGCCACATTATCACATTCCAAAGTTCCATAGCTCAAGCCTACTCCTTTGTTTTCCAACCCATCTGCTTGCTGATTTTGGGCTCTCGGGACATGAAAAAACTTGATTTTCTTGAATTCTTTAGCTAGACAAAGTAAAAGGTGTTGCATTTTTGTAGCGGGATTCTTCCATTTTCTTGCCAAGGTTCGAGCTTCTCTTATGACAATCGATGAGTCTCCAATCGCTGCAATTTCCTCAATTTTCAATTCTCTAGCGAGTTCCATCCCTTTGATTCGAGCTAGCCGTTCGACATTGTTGTTGGTTTTTTTTGCAATGCTCCAGGAATACTCTTTTTGCTTGTTCCCCCTGGGGCCGAAAATAACCCCCCCCCCCCCTCCCCCACGCCTGCCAACCCTGGATAAACATACTACAGATTATAGATATTATAATCTTAAATTATTTGAAATATGTTATAGATTATAGATATTATAATCTTAAATTAGATATTATAATCTTAAATTATTTTAAAGATTTTATAGATTATAGATATTATAATATTAAATTATTTTAAATATTTTATGTATGGATGTTAAGGAATAATAAATATGCTTATAAGGTAATTATAAAATTTATTTCACGAAATTTTGTATAAATCTTCTAAATACATTGATTACATTTTTTATCAAAACTTTATAAACTCAAATCAAGGTTTTAGAAATATGCTCTCACAAAAATTGTTCAATAACTTTTTAGTTATTTATTCTATTTTTCACAATTTAAGAAATAGCCTTTTAATTATTTACCAACTTCTCACTGATTAGAATATATATATATATATATATATATATATATATATATCATCTAGAGGGGGGGCTCGGATGGCGCTCTACGACGAGTCAACAATCGACTCCTTAGTCGAAGGTCAAAGTTTTCGCAACGAAGATTTTTTCCGTCTCTCCTTTTTTCCATACGAGCCCTCCTTCCCTGTCCTTGTTCTAGCGTGGTTACACGTGCCCTCGTTACCTGTTTTGTACCTCACCACCTTTATCTCCCCCTTCCTTCGGTGCACAAAATGTATGCAAATGAGATGGATTACAAAAAATTCCCTCAGCACTGACCTATCTTTTCAAGGGATGATGAATCTAAGTGCAAAACGGAAAGGACACGTGAGTTGACGGATCACCTGCAGATGCATACTCTGATTAATGAACAAGGTTCATTACCCTCTCTTGAAAATCATGGCTCTGGTACGCCATCCTTCGTCACAGTGAAAGGAGTTCGACGCAAGAAAGGAGCCCAAGCTAAAAAGGTGGCAACCTCTTTGGTGGTCGGGAAGGAAATTGGAATCGAGGAAGTGCCTGACTATCTTTCTTCTGCACTAGTGGGAAGATTCTGTGGTAAGTTCATTAGTGAACCAACACTGCGTTCCTGGATGGATTCAAACTGGAAGGAGGTTCTTGACCAATATCCTACTTTCCATATTCTGTCACGAGGCTGGATCTTATTCAGACTGCATTCTGATCTTGACAAACAAAGCTTACTTAACCGAAATTGGAGCTGGGGACTTTCTGGATTAATTATGAAAGAATGGCAAGTCAACATTGATGCTAAGAGGGAACCACAAAACGTCCAACAGGTTTGGGTCATTCTACCCGGGTTGCCAATAATGTTTTGGAAAAAACACATTCTAGAAGCTATCGACGTGAAGCTAGGTCGCTTCATTTTGCTAGAAGAAAATTGGGAGTCCAAGGTTGATAGAAGATGCACGAAAATTCTGGTAGAGACGGATATCCGTGAAGGTATTTATGAGGAATTAAAGATTCAAATGTTCGGGAGTATTTGGAACCAGCACCTTGATTACTGGAAATCCCTTTTAGGTGTTATGGGTGCAGACAAGTGGGGCATCTGGCTTGAGATTTCCCGTCTCCCATCCATCTTCATAGGGGGGGAAAGTATGGGTCAAGAAGAAGCAGGTTGACGTTGTGCATGAAAGGATGGGTATGATACCGTTTAGCATGAAACAGTTGCTACGTTGCAAGAAGAAGCCATGCAGTTGGAAAAAAATCCCAGAGAATATATTGACTGCTCCGCCTTTTCTTTTGGTAAGCTTGACACCTCACCCCCTTTTACTCCTCCTTCCGCTTTTCCTTTTTTCTGGTACTTTTGATGTGTCTGTTCTACCAGTCTCCCCTCATTTACCTAACCCCTCTTTGCACACGTCTCCTTCTCCAGAAAAAAACAAAGGAAGTTCCTCTATCTTCTACACCTAACTCTTCTTCAAAGCTAATCCTGCTGAAAATTTACAATACGAGGTCTTGAGTGGCCTCCCTAGAAAAGAATGTTGAAGTGGTAGTTGGTGGTTTGGATTTGGACCCAGTACCTAAAATTACTCTGGGTAGGAAGTCACTATTGTCGAAGGCTAAGAAGCAAGCCGTTTTGGAGATAAAAGCAGGAAAGCAGTCTACTATCAATGGGGCCCTCAGATCAGGTAAATCCCAGCTCAGGGATTCTTAATGTTGCGTCTCTCTTTCAACGCAAGGGGTTTAGCCCCCCCAAAAAAAAATTCCCTCAAAAGGATGATAAACACCCTTAAACCATCTGTAATCCTTATTCAGGAAACTATGTCAAACGGTGTAAAAGTTCAGGAAATCCTCGGTCATTGGTTAAAAGATTGGTCTTTTTATTTCTTGGATGCGGATGGTCACTCTAGAGGTTTATTATCTGCTTGGAGCCCAGATTTAGTGAAATTTTCTACTTTTAAATATTACTCAGTCCTCAAGTCTATTTTGAAGGACTCTTCCACAGGTCTTACTTTCACCTTTCTTAATGTTTATGGACCATTTTCAAAACGTCGATATTTTTCCATCACCCTTATACATCATCATTCAACATCATTAGCACCATTTTCCCATCTCGTCTCATCCATATGACCTTGGGGAAGTAATAAAATGCAAAAAACTGAAATTCAAACCCCAAATTGACCACCCTAGAAGGATGTCATGGGATTTTCCCCGAAATCCATGACTTGAGTCACAAATTTTCCCTAGATAAGAGTGACCTAGTCCCAAAACTTAATTTTTGCCAAAATTTTGTTATTTCCCTCTTCCCTAATGAAGAAGTAACCAAAAGTGCACACATACCTTAATGTTGTCCAAAGTCAGTTACAGATCTAAGGCCTAACAACCTAATTTCTCCACTAATAAATCAAAGGAAATGGAGAATGTTCACATTGCTGCTAGATCCATCTTTTGACCAACCTTGTTCCTATAAAAAATCCCTCAAGGTTTCCATTACACATACACAATTTCCATATCACACTCATGTTGTCATGCTGCAAAAATTCTCCCAGAACTAGAATAAATCCATATCTTACTTTATACTTCACCCAAAGGAGATCACCATTGTGATAGTTGGATGGAAGTTGCAAGATCACAAAGGAGACAAGTGGTCCTTCCCTTGGACAGCTGCAGAGGACCCTTTTCCTATTCACTATATGAAGGTTCTCATATTTGTACCACTTTTTTGTGATAATATAAAAACCATTCTTTGATTCATTATGCATTTTCTTGGTACTCTTTGTGTCTAGTGTGATTGAATAATGACGAGATATTGTTAGTTTAGTTTAGTTTAGTTTGTTCTTTTTCTTTTTCATTCATTATGAATCTATACCAAGGATAGTGCAACCCCTTGGTATGTTCTTTTTACACGCTTGGGTGATCATTCACACCATGCAACACTTCCTCGAGAAACATCTTAAAAGTATCTCTTTTTCATTCATCTCTCTTTTATTATGCCATGTGAGGCTTCTTGGGACGAATAGAGTGACTTTCCCCAAGATCAATTATTTCTAGACCCGAGTTCCAATACAACACATTATAAAACTTGACGAGATCCCTCTAGAGTTCTCATTTTCTTATCGGCTACAATTAGTGGCAATTTTTACACTGACTCAAAAATTGTTGTTACTGGTAGAAATATTTTTTGGGGAGGATACAATTACGAGCTCTTTTAAATCCCTATTAGTACCATTGCAATCAAAACCATATATTGACCCTCGAATCAAAAAGGGGTGCTACCAATAGCATCCCTTTTATTTCAAGGATAAAATTATAGATTGGTTGAAACCCTAGATTTAACAATTGGAATAGCTACAATCAGAACCCTAAATCATCATCTAAATAAAAAAGTGGTGCTACCATGACATCCCCATTTTTTGCATGCTGAAATGTAATGTACCCAAACCTAGGTATAGGCACACTAACTCAAAAATTGAGAATTGGACTCACAAAGGATTCCTTGACACACAAAAACTATGGAATTAGTTTCGATAGTAGGCACATTCTAGAGGCATCACACTTGGGAAGACCATTTGGGTAAACCAAATGATCGGAGGAAATTTCCCCATAAATTATGTGGACTCTTCTACTTCTGGTGCACCACTGGACCATTGGAGTACTGATTGAAATATTCCCAACCAACTATGGACTCGACTTGACTTGACCAACAAAGATTTGACAGTGAAATTGGTGACTAGGTGTAAAGATCGAAACTTGGACTAGTGAAGGAGGCAGTTTCCAAACAGGCTCTAATGGCACTAGAGGCTCCCAAATTTATATTATGTGACTGGGGATGGGATCAATTAATTCATATTTATATACAGGGACCTTCTAACCAATTCTTAAAATCACCTATAATATTTAAACCCTTTAAGACTGAAAAATTACCAATTTTCTTAAGAATAGTGCAAGCAATGAAAACAACTAGTTTCAAATGTTATCCAGAGATCACAAATTCTACAATAAACTTGGTAGATGATTTCAACTACATTTCATTCAATAGAAGCATGCTTAAATCATACATTCAGAGTGCATTTAACATTCAATGAGAGCAAAACTTGCAATATGTCATAGATTCAATAGAATTTGTAACATAGAAGCAGACGTAAAGTGATTGAGAGTAAGGAATGGATATTTTTATTATTGGATCTGATAAATATGTGGAATTACATCATATTATATCCCTCTTATTTCACATGAAAAGAAATTATAGTTCTCAGGGGTCACAATTCATCAATCTCACTCTCTCTACTGCTACAAACATTTCAAATCGAACATTATTGCTTATGAGATTCTACTAAACCAAACTGAAACTCAACCACATAATTCTGAAGCTCATATTAGACCTACAAGAATACTTTAATGGCTGCAATAAACCTTTGTGAAAATAAGTGTGTGTTCTCTTCCTCAAAATCCAGTAGAAGGATCTCACAATCTCTCGACTAGATTACTAGTTTCAAAGGGGCACATCTCCCAATGCTACAAGGGGCACACCACCCAAGCCTCTGAGAAGTGTGGAGATATCCAATATGAATAATTAGAGTGACAAAATATATGAAAGGGAGTGATCATGCTCCTTTTATTAACCTTTGATAGCTTTTTTCTTCCTTCTAGAGGTTGCTTTCTTGGAATTCAAGCCATAGATGAGTTGGATGCTTCTTTTGTAAGTTGCTCTTGCATAGGACCCATTTTGTCTCCATAATTGCACCATCAATGGCTAAAATTAGCATATGTAGCTTTCATGAGGCCTCATGCTTGCTTTCCTGCTTTTACTATTCCTTCTTGAGCCTTATCTTAAAAAATATGGAAATTTATGCCTTCTTTGATTTTTTGTTGTTTTTATTGCTTTCTTTCCATATTTTCCTGAGGGAGACAACTCATATGACTTATCCTTCATCCTATGCGTCCTCTTGAGCCACCTAGATAAATTACAACTCATAAACAATAATTAGAAAAATAATTATCCCAAAATTGTGGTGCCTATCATTCTTTCATGATTTATTTAATTACATAAAACAACTATAGCCAAAATGAACTCTCTTATTAATTAATTGAATTTTCCACTGGGACCCATGGGAATTGAATGGGTTAGTGGTTTGACCAAGGTGCCCTCAGGGAAGGGACATTACATGAAATTACAATTTTTTGAAACCATGGCCTTAACAGCCGACGTTGTTGCAAGGAAAATGCCAAAATCTACCCTCCAATAAAAAAACAGTGCTACCAGTTGCAAGTTTTTCTTCTATGGGGTTAAAATTGCAAACATTTCAAAACCACAACCCAAAATATATATTCATTTTTCTAAATCACTTTATAAACAATAAAAAAAGACAAAACTAGACTCAAAACATAATTTTTTTAAGAAAAACAATTTAAAACTTCTAAAAATAAGACAAATTAAAAAAAAAAAAACTTTAAAAATAAAGCAAATTTTTTTTTAAAAAATTATGAAACTTAAAAAAATAAAGAATAAAGTTTAAAGTTTAAAAAGTTTAAAAATAAAAAATAAAATAACATAATAATTTTTTTTACCCCCATTACATGTAAGCTGGGGGGATCTAAAGTGGGGAGCTCGATTCTAGAATCGATACCCCCCTTATATCTCCCTCCCCACCCTTTTACACGTAAAGGGGGGCAAAGGGGGTGGAAAGGGGTTAAAAGCATGAATTTTTATGGCTTGAGGTCTTGTTTCGAGGACTACAAAAGAACTTGTAGGGCTTGTCTCAATCCATGAGTAAGGGTTTATCACATATTTGTTTATGTAAAGGGAGGAGGGGGGGATCTAAAGTGGGGTGCTCAATTCTAGAATTGATCTCCCTCTTATATCTCCATCTCCCCCACTTTACACATAGAGGGGGGAAAAGGGGGTGGAAGGGGGTTAAAATTATGAATTTTTGTGGCTTGAGGTCTTGTTTCAAGGACTACGAGAGAACTTGCAAGGCTTGTCTCAATCCATGAGTAATGGATTATCACATCTTTGTTCATGGTTTTACCCCCATCAACCTTTTGCATTTTCTTTGCTTGTACAAGAACAAGCAACCTCATACTTGCGATAAGAATATTTCTTACATTTAAAACATCACATGTCATGTAATGTAGTCAAATAGTTTCAAATGACATTTAATTGTCAATATCATAATCTATTTTATCAATCTCCATGTAATAAAAACCTTATAATGCAATATTATTTCTTTTTGAATACAAATATTTGAAGCCAATGAGTTATGTTCGAGGCTTAAAAATAAATATACACAGATGTTTGAGGCCATTTGAGAAAATCCTATATGTTTTCCCCCAAGAAGTTATCGTTGACATCAACTATGTCATGCATCTATTGGATATCATGATATGAATTGTATGTGACCTCCCTCAAATGACATTTAGGCAATGGCAATGATGTTTAGATGTTGTATGTCCCACTTAAATTGAATTAAGGGAGAGTCAACCATTTGTGGAATCCTTTTAGCACATGAGTTTTATGATTTGGTGCATTTTCATTGTGTGCCTCAGGTCCCTACTTTGCACTTATATTATGTACTGTATTTGGGATTCATGGATTATATTAAATTGTATTTGTGTAATTTCATATTATTCCATCTATAGTAAATTTCATTTTCTCAACCTCTATTAGAGAAGTAGACCCCATTTAGGGCGCATTCCTATGATTTTGACATGGATGTAACTGAATTGATGTTAGGACGTCGATATATCAACATCTTAATGTGGATAGAACTATATTTAATACTGGATAAATCAATATCTATTTAATTCATGCAATGATGATTACAATGCTAAAATCGATTCACTAAACCCACCATGATTATATGATGCTTAGTGTTGGAATACTCTCACCATATTATTTTTGTCTTGCATGCATCCATGCATTCCATGCAACACTCCATGCATCCATGCGTTAGCAGTTGAGTCTCCTAGCACCTATTCCCTACTTTGGGCCCCATGGAGCTTTTTTTTTGCCATCATTAACCCTCCTATCCACTCAGAGTGCCTTGGTAAGTTACATCACTAAAGTCCAAAATCGCCCTCATGTGTGATTTTAGGAGTTAGCATAGTCAGTTCCATTATTTAGGGCACCCTGTCCCCTTGATTTCTTACTTAACTAACTATTACACCTAGTTTCACTGCCACTGAGTGTAAGAGTAGATATTTTGACCACTACAAGTCAGTATTTTTCCCACTTGGATTCTCCTCCCCTATTTTGGTGCCCACATGATTTGGTTATGCTCAGTTCTACCTCAGTTAACTGATTTTTCATCATCGGTGGCCAATGAACCTTATCAGGAGATGGTTCCAATGCAAACTAAGCCTATACTTGAGAAGTGAATTCAAACTCTTCCAGGTGTATTGAATTCATTATATTGTAACACTTTTTGATTGCTAGCTTACAACTGATTAATGTATCAACAACAGTTTTTCATGTGTGTTTCAATTTATGAGTGAATTGATCCATGGCTTTGTCTAATTCTTCTCATTCATAACAGTGTGAAATTGTGAGGTTTCTTCTAGCTCAGTGATCTATCCCTATGGAATTTCACACTTAGAAGGATAGACATATCAACATTACTACATTTTCATAGAATTTCGTCTATTTCTAAGACAAACAATGAAACAAGGAATTTCTTTTGAATTCCACACATTAATAAATGTCATTTTTAACCCGAAATGCAATAGTGTCATTTCAAATACTTCCCAAATATGAACCATGAAATGATAGGTAATAATTAAAACAAGCATGCAAATGTCACCAATTGTCATTTGATGCAAGAAACAAGAACATATAATGAAAGTGAGTTTGAAACCAATTCTTGTGAAAATCTTTATTTCATAATAGCCATTCATAAAATAAGAAACACATGATTAGAATGAGATGTAACAAGCCATGACGATGTGATATAAAGTACCAAAAACAGTACATTAAAAAACATAAGGGAAAAGTCACTATACATTAGTGTCTTCACCCAATCATATGTGAAATTCATGAAATAAAATAAACAAATAAATAAAGAGGCCCCCCAAGTTTGAGGACACAAGGCTAGTTGAGGTCTCAACATAACCCACAATTGGTATTCGATAATTGACCTAAATTTGAATAACTGATGGAAAATATGAGTAGTAGGGCTCATATATGAATCTAAGTAGAAACTGAAACTAGCCTCCAATAGCGATAATGTGTGATTTGATTGTGTAAACTTTAATAATAACCATAGCCTTGAATTTTCATGGTTTATTGATACTTTTTTCATTTGATGGATCTTGGGAATTAGAAACGATTTTTCATCCAAGCCCCTCAAAATCTCGACATGGAATTTCATTAGTTAATTTCAGAATTGATCGAACAACTAAAAATGCATTTATATCTTAATGCAAACCCTATTGCACCTACATCATTCTTATTGAAATTTTCATCAAACCTAGTATTGCCTCCTCTCTATTGATCTCCGTCATAATATTAATTGCTATAAAACTACAACAATTTAACTGTTCACAAAAATTGAACTGCAATTTATCGACAATTGATTAATACACAATTATTGAAATATTAATATTTTCAATATACAATAAACTATATTTTAAAAATAAACATAACAGATTGACATTAAAAATAATAATGAGATATAGCACCTACATCATTCTTATTGAAATTTTCATCAAACCTAGTATTGCCTCCTCTCTATTGATCTCCGTCATAATATTAATTGCTATAAAACTACAACAATTTAACTGTTCACAAAAATTGAACTGCAATTTATCGACAATTGATTAATACACAATTATTGAAATATTAATATTTTCAATATACAATAAACTATATTTTAAAAATAAACATAACAGATTGACATTAAAAATAATAATGAGATATAGATGAAAACAATAGCTTCAATTCCATAAAATATAATCTCCAGTATAGTTAACTTGAACCTACAGTGTGCTATCTGTAATGAGCTATATATGAAATATAATCTCCATTATAATTAACTTAAACATACAATAAACTATATTTTAAAAGTAAACATAATTCACCGGCATTGAGATATAAATGGATAAAACAATGTCTCGAACTCCATAAAATATGATCTTCTTCTTAATTAATTTAACATTATAACACTAGTTTATGTTGAACATATCTTCTATTACCTATTCATGTAACATCCCGAAAAAACCTCCTCTGATATATGTGTCACATCTCCCCTTCCCATCCTTGCAATTATAAAATTATATGCTTGGTATTTTTTTCTCCATAATATGCTTGTTTTTTATGAGTGGATCCCAAGTTATTATCTATTTATTCTATATTTTGGATTTTGTATTTATTAATTTATTTATTCTATATTTTGGATTTTATGATGAATTTTGATTGGAATTTAGAAATTAATTTTTAGAAAAATCTAAATTTAAAAATGTTGAAATTGTGTTTTCAAATCTATAAATAAATTCAATATCCTGAATACTTCAATAATACTTAAATTATGCAATTTTTATAATTAATATCTATGATTCTAATTTTTTTTAATTATTTCTAACCAAACTCCAAACAAAATACAAAAATTACAATCAAAACAAATTAAAAACTTAAAAAACTACACCATTTTTTAGACCAATAAAAAATCAAATCAAATCATATTAAAAATTAAAAATGATATTCATTTATTACATTTAAACAAATAAAATTAGCACCAAAGGTGCTTATATCTACCTTTTAGAAATGTAAGATATTAGTTATTCATAATTCAAAAGTGAAATTAACTACCTCTTAAAAATATTTAAATGGAAATTTTAAGAAAGATTAGCTCATATTGTAATATTAAGCAATATTAATAATTTAGTATGTATATTTTTTTAGAATTTTAGTATAGAAATTAGAAATAAAAATAAAAGTGGAATGTTAATAAATTTTTTAAAAAATAAAATAAAATAAAAATAATAAAACATTAATTTCAAATTAATGTATAAAATACAAAATATAAATAAAAAAATTTATAAAATCATAATTAAATAATAATAAAAAAGTTTAAAAAATAAATTTAATTTATTTAATTTTTTCTATACTTAAAATTTAAACAAAATATATATAATAAAAAAATAAAAATATTTGTATCATAAATAAAAAATATAGATAATAAAAAAATAAAACAAAATATATATAATAAAAAAATAAAAAAAATAAAAATATAACAAAATATAGATAATAAAAAAATAAGGCAATCCTTATTAGTTATCCTAACCCATTATCTTAAAATAATACAGACGTTGATGAAATGATTACTAAATCTCACAATTTCTAACGTATACACTCATCAGAAGAGATCAGAAGAGATTTCTTCGCGCAGAGTACTCATCGGGAAAAGCAAAGTCATCAGCAAAGTCATCAGTAGATGACACACGTCTTTCCCGGAGGTGAAAAGCTGCTGATAAGCTAAGCGATGTGTAATAATGGGATGAGCCATCAATTCTCTTCAACTATTTCGGCACTGCTGCAGCCCGTGGTGTCCGATTAAAAAACTGGCTGAGGCTGTAGTGATTGGCAGTGATGGAATTTGACGGGCAAAATGCCCGTCATGGGGCGTTTTGCCCATCAAATACGGTTTAAAATTTGGATTAACCGTCATTTATGAAGAGTAAGAAAATTTTCAAAACGTATTTTTGAAGGGCAATAAAATTTCTAAAATATCTTTAAATTATTAATTTATTAATAATATTAATATATTTATCTTCTATAAAACTATATTTTGTAAATTCCAACTTCCAAACCATACATTGACTAAAAAAATAGAAACATCTATTAAATTAGATCTAATTCCATGTCTTTCCATTTACAAGTTGCAACCATACATTTAATAAAAAAATAGAAACATCTATTAAATTAGAATTAATTTCATGTATTTCCATTTACAACTTGCATTGATGTTTCCTAAAATAAACAACTCATTTAACTCAATGATTTTTCCAGTATTTTTTGACTTTTTTATTATTGCAATGAGCTTACAAATTTAAGTGTTCAATGCTCATTGATTACATTAAAATGTTACAAAACATTGGGAGTTGGAGAGCCTTGGAGACAAAGTTTGAGAATTATTTGCATTATCAAAGGTAATGCATGCACTATTTTTTTGGTAAATTATATTTAGTGATTTGTTTAGATTCAAACATTTACTTAAATCTATGAGTTTGAAGAAATGTTATCAAGTATGTATTTTTTAATAATTTTAAATAACATAAATAATGTGCAGCGTGTGTATGTAGCGATTTATCCCATAATTTATGTAATTTATATAGATTTAGACTCAAAAGTTTTGGTATATTTCTCCCATGGTTCAATTTCAGTGAGAGATGCAGAATTTAAATGAAGGCCAATACTAAATAAGGCATTGAGAGACATGAAAACAATGTGCAACATTTGAAATGAAATGTAGTTTGTAGAACAACAGAATATATAAAAAAAGAGCATACAAAGCTATATATTCATCATTATTATTTATAATTCTTGTGAACTATGCATGACTGCACTTGGTATGCCTGCATTCTCTAATTGCTTAATTGCAGTCTCCATCATAGCCACCTGCTCCTTGAGATTTTGATTTTTGCTGTCTAGACTCATGCAGTTGCTTGAGGAGCGAAGCCCTCTAATGTTCTGCTACAATGAGCTCTGGAGTTCGAACTAGGTAGGCATTTCGTGCCTTTATTTTATTTTTAATAGCCTACTATTTTTATCCTCAGTGTCTATAAACTCCTTTACTTTTGTGAAGTATTGGGGAGTTGTACCCTTACCAAGGGCAAAGTAAAAAAAAGCAAGGGTATGGACAGATTAGATTTACAAAGGCTTGTATCTATTTTATAACGATTAGATTTACAAAGGCTTGTATGTGTCTATAAATCTAGATTCTGATTAAGATTTTTTTAAAAAAAGACTTCATTGTTGAAGGGTAAAATTTTAAGCAAAACGTTTTGTAATGGGTAATATAAAAACCCAAAACGTCAAAAAAAATTAATCCGACGGGTAAAATGAAAACCAAATTCCAACACTGGTGATTGGTCGCGAAGCTGGATAATAAAACGCTGAAAATAGAGATCATCTCCTCCACTTAGAGCTTAGAAAGTTAAAGTGGCTTTTTAAAATTTCAATATATTTTTAAATTATTTTTAAATTCTGACAATTAACCCTTCAGGCAGGGGAAATTAGTCAAATTATTATTTTTAACCAATCACAGGTGAGTAATTTGATATTTTAAAATTATAAAAATTATTTATTAATTTTCAAATATTAAATTTAATATATATGTTTTCAAAAATTATAGAAAAAAGTTTATAGTACAAAAAAAAATTAAAAATCAAAAAAATTTGAATCCTAACTGATTGCTATATAACTGCCTTCAGCAGATATAATAAGAGAAAGATGCTGGATCCCCAAAGAATCCTATTAAAGCCAATCAAATTTAAAGTCAAGTCATGCTAAATGTTAAAACCGATACCTAATTCTAAAAGTTGGAAACGATATTCATCTATTAAATTTAATTAGGAAGATGTCGGTTCTCCAAAGAGTCTGCGCTACTTCCGCATTATCACCAAAAAAGACAAAAAGGTCTCCAATCACCTTGCACACAACCATAAAATTCTCCATATTTTCGTTTCATTTTTTTACAATTGGAGTTAGTCTCCATCATTTAAATAAAATTATAACTTGTTAGGAAAAAATAAAGAATGGAAAAAATATATGGCTTTGCAACTAGGGTTTTCAAAATCACACCTTTTGCGGTTCTCTGCTGAAAATGATGGTTGAAGTTGACAGATGTGTGGGTCTGCGGCAACTTGGAGTCCAGTCGATTCATTCAAATCAGCCTAGTACCAACCAAGTATAAAAAACGTGGGAATTTTTGGCTTTCACTGCAGCCTACTGTTCGATCTCTTTAACCTAATTTTTTTAGTAGCTACTTGTGGGGCTGATTGGCTGGTTTTTTTCGATTTGTGGGGTCTCTTGTCAAGTTTTTTTTGCAGATTTTGGTGCATCCCCGGTGGTGTGGTTAACTTTAGACAAGTATTTTTTGGTGTGTGGCAGCTATCGTCGTCTCTTGCATGACTTGGTGGTGGGGTTTTCTCTATGCTGACAGAATTTATTGTTTAACAGCTGCCAGTTCCACCGCCGGTAGGCCCGGTGACTTACTATTATGGGAGACCCTTCTCCTTTCCTGGAATCATTTGCAGTTTCGAACCCCTCTCAGACGAGGTCTGCTTCGGGAGCTTGTATTCCTAAAAACAACAAGTTGTTTGGTCTTAGGGCAATGGCCAGGAGATATCAGAAGATAGTGAAATCTCGGGAGGTTGTTGAGAAGTATGAGATTGACTCTGATTTTAACCTGGATCGGATAGGAATGCTTGCGGAGCGAGCCCTGGTGGGAAGATTAGAATATACCTCTGGTTCGAAATTGGAAATCTTGGACTGGGTGAAAAAGTGTTGGGTTCCCTTGACGGGAATGGCGCCGCATATCAATCTGTTGATGAATAGATGGATCATGTTCATTTTTCCAGAGGCCTTCGACATTGAACAAATTCTATTGAAATTCTGGGTTTTTAAGCAGGGTTCCCTTTTTCTCAAATGTTGGCATGTGAACTTCGACCCTCTCAAGGAATCTCAAGGTATTCGACACCTCTGGATGCTCATTCCTAGGTTGCCCATAGAAATCTGGTTTGAAGAAGTGATCATGGGCTTGGCGAATGCGGTGGGAAGGTTTATAAGATTTGATAAGAACAACTTGTGTGGAATGGAAAGGAGGGTTTCCAAGGTAATGGTAGAGATGGACATATGCATCCTGGACTGCCTGCAGAAGTTGAGGTTGTGTGGGGTAGTAGGGTTTGGAGACAAAGATTGGATTTTTATAAAATACCCTTCTGGTGCTTTGCTTGTCGGAAAATCGGGCATGTACAAGCCAATTGCTCCTCTTTTCGGCATCACAGAGTGGATTCCTCTTCCTCCAGACTTTCTACTCCTAAATCTTCACAGCCTAAGAGCTTAAGCTTGATACCGTGTAAGTCTATCCCTAACCAACCGGAGTTGTTCTCATAATTATCTAAGGATGAAATTCTATTTATTAAAAAGTCTAAGAAAGATCTTTCTAAGCGTATTTCCAAAGGGGAGATCATATTGAGACATGATTTTGTTACTGGTCTCTTAGTTGATAAAGATGGACAGGTTCCTGATGGTTCACTGGTGGGTCGTAGTCTGATTAAAGAGCTTAATTCTGTAGATTTGATTGAATCCCTTCCTACTAATCCCCATTTGGAAGAAGGTGTTTGCCCTAATAACCCTATCCTCATCCCTTCGGAAGATTCCAAGGAGGTGCCTTCTGTTCCAACTGGGTCAGTTTTAGCTGAGTCAAATTTGAATGTTTCTTCTATTCCCCTTTCTTTGGAAGATAAATCTATTTTAAATGAGAGTGGCTATCTTTTATCTGAGAAGGGTTTGGAGTTCCCTCCTCTATCCATATATTCAAAAAACCCGGGTTTACAGTCTGATGCCATCCCTTTACATTCTCTCAAATTTAAAAATGTCACCATCCGTAGAGGAAAGAAAAAGAAATTTTTGCCTGTACCTAATAACCCTGATTTTGATTCTTATACCCCTGTCTCAAAAAGTTTGGAGGATGAGGGGTTTGCTTCTTCTTCAATTCCTGAGGGCCTTAGAGTAGCGTCCCCCTCTGCAGCTGTTTCATAATGTCCATCATCTCTCTTAATGTACATGGATTGGGTAAGGTATCTAGGGCTTAGGCCTTATCCAATCTATTAACTGCTACTAGCCCAGCTATTGTCTTGCTACAGGAAATTATGTGTGATGATTCCCTCGCTATTTCCAAGATCTGTAAGGTCCTGCCTAATTGGGAAGTGGCTGCTATCAATTCGTGTGGTCTCTCGGGGGGTCTTGCAGTAGCTTGGAACCCGTCTCTGTTCACTTTTAAAGCCCATTCTACTCCATGGGGTATTCTCCTGAAGGGTTCTTTTTGTGGGTGTCACCAGTCTCTTGATATTTTAAATTGTTATGCCCCCTAAAAGGAGAGAAAGATATTTTGGGAGACACTTCAAGACTCTGGTCTTCTTAGTCTTCCAAATCTGATTATTGCAGGTGATTTGAATCACACAAGCTCAGCTTCTGATGTTTGGGGACATACCGCTAAACTGGATGATTTGGCTGATTTCTTTTATAAGTTTTATGTTGAGAATGATTTAATTGATATTTTACTTGTGAAGATGAGGCCTACATGATCAAATGGTAGATGTGGCAGGGCTGGAGTACATAAAAGGCTCGACAGGTTTCTTATTAAGTCCGAATTTCTGGTTCAATTTCAAAGTTACAGGACTTGGGTTTATGAGACTAAATTCTCTGATCATTGGCCTATTGTGTTACAATTGGATGATTATGGGAAAAGACACTCATCTCCCTTTAAGTTTAACAGCTCCTGGTTAAATGATGATCAGTTTTGCATTATTGTTAAAGATTTTTGGCTAAATTATAGGGGTCAAGAGGATAACTTATTGATTCGATTCTGTCATAAGTTGAAAGTTTTAAAAGAAGTGGTTACGGTCTGGATTAAAAACAGAAAGTTGGCAGATCAGCTGGAATTATCTCAGTTGGAATTGAAAATACATCAAGCTCTTGAAGATAACTTTTCTAACTCCTTAGATGAAAATTCATTTGAAGGATTGAAAAAGCTTGAACAGAAAAAAGAGGAGCTGCTGGTCCAGGAGGGAAAAGAGTGGCGTCTCAAGAGCAGAGCCATCTGGCTGGCCCATGGGGATAAAAACTCAAAAAAAAATTCATAACTTTGCTTCTGCTAGAAGAAATATAAATACCATTTGGGAAGTCCAATATGCCCAGGGTTTGTTGATCTCTGGGACTGATCAGCTAAAATCGGAAGCAGTCAATTTCTTTGGAAACATTTATAAGGATGTGGGAGATTGTGTTTTTCAAGATCAGATCAAAGTGGCTAGGCTTTATCCGAGGTTTTTTAATGAACATGATGTTGATCATTTACAAAAGGAATTTTCACTGATTGAAATTGAGGATACCTTAAAATTATTTGCTAAAGAAAAAAGCCCCGGGCCAAATGGATGGCCTGTGGAGCTTTTCATCCATTTTTTTGATGTAGTGGCTGATGAGATAAAAAGTATGGTAAATTTCTCAAGGGTTAATGGTTCCATTCTTGGAGCACTCAATTCAACCTTTGTTACTCTTATCCCAAAAAGCAACAAGCCACTTACCTTTGGGGATTTTCACCCGATTGCCTTGTGCAATCTTGTGTACAAGCTGATTTCCAAGCTAATTGCTCAAAGATTGAAATCGGTGCTCTCTGAATTTATATCTCTAGAGCAATTTGGTTTCCTATCTGGGCGACAGATTCATGATGCTTTGGGGATAGCTCAGGAGTTGTTACACAACATCAAAATCAAAAAGATGAAAGCCATTTTGCTCAAAATGGACTTAGAGAAAGCTTATGATCGGGTCAATTGGAACTTTCTGAGATTAATTTTGATAAGGATTGGTATTCCTCCTTGGGTGATAAGGTGGATCATGGCTTACATCACTTCGATGAATATTGCAGTGTTGGTGAATGGATCTCCCTCATCTTTCTTCAGCTGCTCAAGAGGTATCCACTAGGGATGTCCTCTTTCCCCACTTCTCTTTATACTAGTTATGGATGGTTTTAGCAGGCTAGTTAAACAAGCTTTGGAAAATGGTTGGATCAAGGGTATTAAGCTGGCCAAGGATTGTGTGAGCACTCATATTCTATTTGCGGATGATGTTTTGGTGGGGGGTATGGAATTAGTTGCAGAATGGAAAATATATAAAAAACATTATACCGACTTTCTGCAATGCGTCTGGTATGAAGGTTAGTTGGGAAAAATCCAGTTTCTATCATTTCAATTCAAATGAACTACTTCTTTCCTTCCCTTCCAGTGTTTCCCTCTGGAGGATGGATTCAAATACCTGGGGTTCTTATTGAAACCTAACAATTATCTTATCAAAGATTGGTTCTGGCTATTGAGGAAAATAGAGAATCGAATCAAACATTGGTCTTTTAGGCTTCTGTCCATTGGTGGAAAGCTCATTTTAGTCAAGACAGTGCTTTCTAGCATTCTTGTCTATTGGTTTTCATTGCTTGAAGTGCCAACTTCCATCATAAATTCTATGAGAAAATGTTTGTTTAACTTTCTTTGGACAGAGAATTCCGACTCTATAAAAGTTCCAATGGTCGCTCGGCAAGCCATTTCAAGGCCTAAAAGATTTGGGGCTTGGGGAATCAAAGACTTGGAAGCTTTCAGTGTAGCTCTTAGGCTTAAAAGTCTTTGGAGATGTATGTTTGGGACTACCCTTTGGTCCAGGATTATGCAACTTAAATATCTAAAGCCGAATGTGCTAACATGGCTTAGGAATCCGCAGATGATGGGATGGAACTTCTCCCCTATTTGGAGGGGTTTCATGAAAGTCTTCAAATGGATCAAACAAGGTATCTATTGGCAAGTGGGATCGGGTGCTAATATTAGAATTGGTCTGGATCGGGTTTTAGGAATGGAGGATTCTTATCCGCTTTCTAATACTTTAATTAATTACCTTTAGGTTCTTGGGTTGAATACCCTCGAAAGAATTTGTATTCAAAGAAATGACGAGGTCGGTTCTGCTATGTGGATGAATTCCAAAGACCTTGGACTCTCTGGCTTTTTTGCAACTGAATGGGAAAATTATATCAGATCATTAAATTCTACTGGTATGAAAATTAATCTGGATCCTGATTGTTTGGTATGGAGTGGAAATGCTAATACTGGAATAGTCATTGCCAAAATAGCTTATATTAGAATAATGCAGGAAAATTATATTTTTCCTCAGGACTGGTGGTACAAGAGACTTTGGAAGTGGTCTATTCTTTTAAAATTAAAATGTTTCTTGTGGTTATCTATTCAAGACAAACTCAAGACTTGGGAGAATTTGCTTAAGCGTGGATGGATTGGCCCAAGCAGGTGCAGCCTTTGTATGGTTTCATCAAAGACTTCTCAACATCTTTTAGTCAATTGCAGCTTCACTAACAAAGTCTGGGCCTTTGTCTTTGCAAATCTGAATATTACCCGTCCTTGGGATGTTGGTGATTTCAAATGTTGTTTATTAAATTGGTTCAGAAATTGTAAGCCTTTTTTCATCATTGCAATTTGTATCTCTTGGGCTATTTGGTACACTAGGAATTGTGCCATATTTCAGAGTTTACATCCAGATGAAAAGGTGTGTGGTTTGATTGCTTTGAAGATGTTTTTAGCTTACAAGAATGATGAACACAGTTTGAAGGTTGGCAGAGTTCATAACTTTTCATTCAAAGTAAATCAACCAGTCTTATTTTTTGATGGGGCATCACAAAATGGGATTTGTGCAGTAGGAGGAGTAATTTTTCTGAATGAAGATCATCATTTCTCTGTTCGCCTCAATTGTGGAGCTGGCACGAACATGAAAGCAGAACTTATGGCTCTTTGGTGTGTCTTAAAATTGGCAAATATTTTTGGACTAGTGAATCTCAAAGTCTATGGAGATTCTTGTGCAACAATCAAGTGGGCAATGGGTCATTTTAAACTCAATGTCACTAACCTTCGTCATTGGTGCATCCGCACTCAAAGAGAAATGTCATTGCAGCATAATATCTCTTTTGAGCATATATATAGAGAAAACAATTCAATGGCGGACAAATTATCAAAGCAGGCTTTGGAGGGCTCTGAAGGTCATCTTATCTGGGATGAATGGCTGGAAAATGCCATTGTGGATTGTGGTGATATCTACTTTTTTTATTAAGTTGCTGGAAATCTTTTTCTCTCCTTTTTGTAGAGGCGTGTAGCCTATTACTTTTGGTCCTTTTTGGGAAGAATGTAATGCTTCAGGCTGATTAAGTAAGATTAAGTGATCATAAATTCTTTAAATGATTTAGACCATGAATCAAGTCGATCATTGTACTATTTGATTCTCCTTGAATATCAATAGAAGATTTTATTCGTTGAAAAAAAAAATTATAACTTGTTATTTTACTCACAAGTGGAGTTGGTCTCCATCAATCACGGTCACGGTGTCCATTCATTTAACTTGGCACCTTCTCTTTCCTATAAAGGTTGGTCATATACTTTAAATCAATAAAAGGATGATATATAAAATAAAACAATGTATACAAAATATTTAATTATTTCAGCAAAATCAATTACATTAAACATTATTTTTTTTAAAATAAAATACAATATCCTACATTGTATTTATTTATGATAGAATACGGTGAAATCAAACTACTAACATTTTGCGCTTTAAAGTATTAAGGGAGAAAGAAAATTGTTGTGCAACACCTCAATAATTTTTAATATCATCAAATATACAATAATTATTTTATTTCTTAACTATTACTTTTATCATTTAAATGCACATTCTTCTATGATTAAAAAATTTAAAAATAATTGAAATTATGATGTCAAAGATTATGAATAGAAAGAACAATTGCACAAACCATTCAAATTATGGACTATGAGTAAAGGTAGTAAGACATTGTGAACTAGGTTTTTTGGTTTTTGATATATTTTTTATTAAGATTTCACAAAAATGTTGTTAATAAGTCTTGTTAAAAATTTCTTAGATCAAAGATAATCTCAACTTGCTTCTCTCTCTTATAAAGTTATGTAGATAAAGCTACATTAAAAAATGTTCCAACAAACAAATCATTCAATATAAAAGGCACTTTGAGATTGTGATACATAGTACTAATTAACCAAGGGAGATATAAGTCACTATAATGGATTGAATTTTAATTAGATTACCCATTATATTTGTCAGCAACACCTTAACATCTAGTAGAGAAATCAATTATTTCTTTAACTGTCATTTCTTCGATATGCATGTCATTCTAACTAATGTAAGAAGATATTTTATGAGGAACAAACTCATTGATTCTATGCATGTTGTAAGTAATATCTCTTCTCACGTGATCATCCAAGAATGATTAATTAAATATTTTGTTTTATTTATAACATCTCTCTTTGTCTTATTCTTTTGTAATTGAAAATGTAACTATGTAAGTGTTTTTGGTGATGAGCTCAAAGCCAAGGCTCCACCAGTAAACCTTGTATGTTTAATTGCTTAATTTCTTAAGTTGTAATGGTGGATTATAGACCTAGGAGACTGAAGGTTTTGACACAACTAAATGACGAGGCAATGAATCCACTAGGGGGAGGGAAGAGGTGACTGGCAAGGTAGCCATGAGCTTTTAACTTTGGATAATGAGTGTTATCTCAAAAGCCGCTAGAACTTGAAGAAAGTTAAGTAAATTACTTGATAACCTTAGACTTAAGTATCATCGTAGTAGGTCGAGGAGGGTGGTTGTTCCCTGCAAATACTCTAGTAAGTTATAAAACTTATATGCTAATTATGAAAATAGATTCTCTTAATTGATCCTAGATAAAATTGAGTAATCATCATTAAAAAAACTATTATTATCTTATTTCGACAAAGGAGCTTACATAATTATTGTTAAGCTCCTGAATAGAAAAAAGCAAAGAAGTGCTACTAGCTTAATATTATCAATAATATTATTTACTTATGTGTAGGAAATGGAGTGTGGAAATTAATCTATCACATATATGAAATATATGTATTAAAATATGTACACTTAAAAGTATATAGGACAAAATGAATAAAATAAAATACTATTTTACATATTCATTTAATAAATGCTATGCTTTAAGTGAAAGTATGTACCTGATTAATAGATTGCCTTTTTTGAATATATATATATATATATATATATATATTACTATGCAAAATAAACAATTGTTATAAATTTATAAACCTACTCCAACGGAATATGGTGCACTCCCTATTTCTAAGGGAGAGGAATATCAATGATTATTTAATAAAAAAGATTTTGTGGTTGTAGGGGAGAAAACTCTTACAGAGATGATCGTAAGTCTGTCTCCTGGAAAGAATGCCAACATAGTAAAACGACACCTGTGAACTTAGCGGGAGCTCACTTTCTTGAAGCTGCCATTTGTATTTTCTGGTGTGAAGTTACAAAGCCGGAGATTGTTGTATATATATATATATGTAATCTCGTTGTTGAAAAGAGGGAAGTCGACCAATTACTTTCTGAGTGTTATTTGTAATATATATATATATATATATATATATATATATATATGCTCCAAACCGAGGTATGTTGTTCAAACACCTCGTTAATGGTGAAGTAGATAGAAAGAGAAGGCCGTGATTACTCCTCATGTATATAATCTTCTCTGGTTGTGTAGCCTTTATTCTCTAGTGCGTGGAACAATTTCAATTGTGCGATTAAGAATAGTTTTATATTTAAGATAAATAAGAATGGTGACGTAAGGGAATGGCCCTAATATCTTCACATTGATAGTATGTGGATTCTACACATTATGGGTAGACTTGGTGGGAAAAGGGCATGGGCCATACACCTTTTACTAAATATAATAATCTATAAAAATTGAGGTAAATCATATACATTTGGTGTGTGACTAAGGATGAAGTCTTAGCTTCTTGTGATATAAAGAATGATAGAGTTTTCAAAAATTTAATTCTCTACCCTAGTGGATTCGATTCATTGCTCAGCTCAAGGGTGGTCTCTTGGTGGAAAAAATATACACCGAACAGAGAGCCAATGGTTGGGAAGAAATTTGCAGTCAAACCATCAGTGGCCTTAGTCTACTTGCCTCAGACAAGTATCCTTCATTATTGTATTGTTATTTGAATATGTCATGTTTATAAATGATGTATTGTCATGAGTTCCCTTCTAATGGTTTTCATTCTTATATGTGGATGTTGTAAAATATTGAATGTAATACTAATGTGTGACAATGGGAGAATGCTTGTACCTATGATTATAAGATTAACAAAATGACAATGGTTGTGATTTACTTAAATATGTACTTTTGATGCTATTAAACATAGGGATAGTATGAAAGAGGTATATATAATGTTATCCAAGAAATGTTTTATTATTATGATTCAATATGTGAGAAAGCACATGAGGAATATAGTATAATAGTAGAAAGTGAACTTAATGTACATATTCCTGGTGTTTGACCCCTTTACATAAGTTGTCCATAACTACTATTGCGTATGATGTTTAGTAAGTGTGTTAAATGTGAATGTTGTATGGATATATTCTCATTAAAACTATAATATTTATTATCATGGGTATGGATTTATATTAGACTTATAGGAATTCATTTATCAATGACCTTAAAAGGAAGGATTTAATATCTTGTATAAAGATGTTTCGTGATGGTAAGTAAATTTATTGGTTGCAATGCGTTTAAAGAAAAGTTAAGTAGGACGTCAAACCAGATTGACGATATGTATCCATTATTTTCATTAATAGAATGTGATGAGTCTTTATCCTTATGGTTTAAATAGGTATTGCAAAAGAATAAGAAAATTTGTATACCTCATTTCCTTAAAATGCTAACTTGGAAACTTGGGTATGTTACAAGTGGTATCAGAGCTAAAGTTACAACACTCAGGCATATATGGACTTAACATGAGGTAAGAAAATATGAAGTTGGTTGAACTAACAATTTGATTTTTGTTATATGTGCATATGAATAATGAATGAAGGAATGAATTAGAGGAACTAATCCTCAAAGTTATCCAAGAGGTAACCAATGAGAGAGGGAGATTGAATTCTATGACAAAGTAGTCTGTGAGTTTACAAGTAAGTACTTTTGTTTTATTTCCGAAGTATTATGTTTAAAAATTGACTAATGGAGCTCGGATTAAAAGTGTATTCCACAAGAAGTACATATGTTGTTTTAGAATTATTGTAGATAAGGGTGTCTAGATGATAGGATCATATTCTTATGATGTTATGAAAATGTAAGATAAGATATCGTGAATTGTTGAATAGAATATCCATTTAAAATTGACATTATACAAAATATTGTAGACTTATCATGGGATAAAGTACTATAGTCCATGAGAAAAGTGTAATGATATTGTGTGTGATCGATCCTATAAAAAGATAAGTAGTTATATTTGGTTGAATAAAAACATGAATAGTTATATTCGGATGAGTAAAACATAATGATAGTATGTATATGCATTGTACCAACGTTGTATTTCATGCGAAGGAATTGTATGTGTGAATTAAAAAGAATAGTACCTAGAAATAGTCCAACTATATAAATGATGATGTAATGGTTGTTCATTGTGATTTGGCAAGTATTCCCTCATAACTCGATGGAAAAAGTTCATGGTGACTTTGATCTAACAAAGATAGCAAGGATCAGAGGGATATCATCGATGAAACATTGCCTCCATTTTGTATTTGGAACTTTGAATTCTTAAAAATGACATCAATTACTCAAAATGAAAATATAGTGGAGCACTAAGGAGATGTTAACTCACGTGGCACACTAAGGACATAGCAATATACCAAGGGTGCAATGTGGTAGGTTTGAGTGCCACTCTTTGAATGTCTAGTTCTAGAATCAAAATCAAAATTTTGCAAAGTTAACCCTTTGTGCAAAAAATGCACAGACCTTTACTGAGCAAAACTCTAGTTTCCAAAATCGACCTAAAAGATGACACCTATGCCATGGAACCAAAGGAGAGGGGAACCCCTAGTACTATCTCGATGTCTTGGATCTAACAGAGAAGACGGTTTTTCTATCCGAGCCATGGTCATCATTCTATGGCTCATTCCAACTCGCATCCCAAAGGCTTTCAGGAACACCTAATGGATACCTATCGGGGGCATAGAATTCCAACCATGCAACAAAATCCGTTTCCAGGAGGTCCTACAAATGTTTCTAAGAAGGTTCCAAGTGGGAATGTTGGCCATAAGTTCTCGGTCGAGGATTTTGCAAATTTGACACCTAAGTGCAAAAATTGCACAGACCCTTACTAAGCAAAACCCTAGTTTCCAAAATCAACCTAAAATATGACACCAGGTCCATGGAACTAGAGGAGAGGGGAACCCATAGCACTTTCCCTGTGTCCTGAATCCAATGGAGTTGATGTTTTTTCGATCTGAGCCACGGTCATCATTCTATGGCTCATTCCAACTCCCATCCCAAAGGATTTCAAGGACACGTATTGGATACCTACTAGGGGCATAGAATTCCAACCGTGAAAAAAACCGGATTTCAGGAGGTCATGCAAGTGTGTCTAGGAAGGCTCCAAGTGGGAATGCTAGCCATAATTTCTCAGTCGAGGATTTTGCAAAGTTGACCCCTATGTGCAAAAATTTCACATTCCCTTACTGAGCAAAACCCTAGTTTCCAAAATCGACCTAAAAGATAACACCTGGGCCATGGAATCGGAGGAGAGGGGCACCCCTATCAATATCCCTATGTCCTAAATCCAACGGAGTCAACGATTTGTCGATCCGAGGCACGATTATAATTCTATGGCTTGTTCCAACTTACATCCCAAATTCTTTCAGGGACACCTGTTGGATACCTACTGGGGGCATAGAATTCCAACCGTACGACAAAATCAGGTTTTGGGTGGTCCTACAAGTGTGTCTAGGAAGGTTTCAAGTGGGAACGCTATCCATAAGTTCCCAGTCGAGGATTTTTCAAAGTTGACCCCTTTGGGAAAAAATTGCACAGTCCCTTAGTGAGAAAAACCATAGTTTGCAATATCAACCTAAAAGATGGCACCTGGGCTGTGGAACTAGAGGAGAGGGGCACCCCTAGAACTATCCCAATATACTGAATCCAACAGATTAGACGGTTTGTTGATCCTATCCATGGTCATCATTATATGGCTCATTCCAAATCGCATCCCAAATGCTTTCAGGTGTTGGTTGTGGATCCGAATCTTCCAGTCTCATAGATGATATTGTCTCAGCCGTGCACCTCAGAGGACTGTACACTCATTCCCCAACCTTGGGGTTCGGGCCCATGGTTTTGGGTATCCCGTGGTATTTTCCCATTGTATTTCTCCTATAAAATAAAGACATTGTAATACAGCTAGGGTTGATGTATTAGGTTTTATGCATTGTAAATATCTCTGAGATCAAGAAGAGAGACTGTGAGATAGTGAAGAGAAATTTCAACGGCTGTGCTGCAGGTTGTATCCCTTCACTTTGCTTAGCAGTATAATAATAAGGACTGACAATTTCAGTGTGGACATAGCCCATCTTGGGTGAACCACGATATATCTGTGTCTCTCTTGTAATGTGTATGTGTGATTATATTTGCTTTTTTGTTTATTGTTATTGCTCTGCGATCCTATTTTTCTAACAATTGGTATCAGAGTCGAAGGTCTATCTAGCAGATAAACCCGCGGGAAGCTAGGGTTTCAGGTTCGAGTGGGAGCAATGGAAAAAGAAGGAAAGTTTAAGGTCGAGAAGTTTAACGACCAAAACTTCTAGTTATGGAAGATGCAAATGGAGGACTATCTATACCAGAAGGATATATTCCTACCATTGGGAGGAATAGCAAAGCAGACGACGACTATGAAGGATGAAGAATGGGAGGTTCTTGACAGAAAGGCTCTGGGAACAATACGGCTGAGCCTAGCTTCGTCAGTGGCTTTCAATATCTCAAAAGAAAAGACAACGGAGGGTTTGATGAGCGCATTGGTTATGCTGTATGAAAAACCCTCGTCCTCCAACAAGGTATTTCTAATGAAGCATTTATTTAATATGAAGATGTCTGAAGGTGGATCTGTTACTGATCATATAAATGAGTTTAATACGGTTACAAATCAACTAAGTTCTGTAAATGTGAACTTTGATGATGAGGTTAGGGATCTTCTAATATTGTGTTCATTGCCAGAAAGCTGGAATATCTTGGTCATGGCTGTAAGTAACTCTATCTCTGGTTCAAACACCTTGAAATTTGATGATGTTATTGGTGTTATTCTTAGCGGGGAAATGCGAAGAAAAAGCACAGGTGATACATTAGGTAATGCGTTGACCATGGAGAGCAGGGAAAGACAAAAGGAGAGAGTAAAGAGCCAAGGCAATCGTGGCAAGTCTAAAACGGACAGATCCAAGTCTAGACTGGGAAAGATAGAATCCTGGAACTGTGGAAAGAAAGGACATCTGAAGAAAGATTGCAGATCTCTAAAGAAGAAAGGGGATGCACAGTAGGAAACTACCCAGGAAGAAAATGTCGCAGGTGATTTGTTACAAGATGCTTTGATTCTTGCATTAGATAATACTAGTGATTATTGGGTAGTAGATTCAGGGGCTTCATGTCATGCTACACCCCATAGAAAATACTTTCATGATTATGTTCCAGGCGATTTTGGACATGTTTTATTGGGTGATGATGAGCCATGTAAAATTGTTGGAATGGGTAAGGTATGGATTAAATTTAAGAATGGAATTGATTGGCTGTTGAAATATGTAAGACATATTCCTGCTATGAAAAGAAATCTGATCTCAACAAGGTAGTTGGGAGATAGTGGCTGTCTATCTACATTTGGAGAAAAGTGGTGGAAGATCACTAAAGGATCAATGGTGATAGCAAAAGGAGACAGGGTAGGTACGTTGTATTTATGTCCTCATAATACTGACCATTCTATCTCTTTAGCTTCCATAGGAACATATACAACATTGTGGCATCATAGGGTTAGCCACATGAGTGAGAAGGGGATGCAAATTCTCCACTCAAGGAATTTGCTGCCAGATTTGAAGCAGGTAAGTTTGGAATTGTGTGAGAACTGTGTTTATGGAAAACAGAAGAGAGTCATATTTCTCAGGGTTGGGAAACAAAAGAAGAATGAAAAGTTAGACCTTTTGCATACAGATGTATGGGGACTGGCTCAGGTACAATCTCTTGGTGGCTCTCATTATTATGTTACATTTATTGATGATGCAACTAGGAAAACTTGGGTTAATTGCATTAGACAGAAATCTAATGTGTTTGCTACTTTTAAGAAGTGGAAAGCTTTGGTTGAGAATGAGACAGGAAAAAGGTTGAAGTGTCTCAGATCTAATAATGGAGGTGAGTACTGCAGTAAGGATTTTGATAGTTACTGTTCATACCATGGGATTCGTAGAGAGAAGACAGTACCAGGAACACCACAATAAAATGGTGTGTCAGAAAGGATGAATAGAACAATCATGGAGCGTGCAAGGTGTATGAGATTGCATGCAGGGTTTCCCTTACAGTTTTGGGCAGATGCTGTAAATACTGTTGTTTATTTAATAAACAGAGGGCCTTCAAGTGCTTTGGATGGTGGTATTCCAGAGGACGCATGGACATGTAAAAAGGTAAACTACTCATTTCTAAGAACGTTTGGTTGTGAAGCATTTGTTCATATTGATAAAGAAAATAGAACAAAGCTTGAAGCTAAATCCAAGAAATGTACCTGTATTGGATATGGGGTTGATGATTTTGGTTATCGTTTATGGGATTGTGAAAATCACAAAATCATTAGAAGTAGAGATGTCATATTCAATGAAAAGGTCGTGTATAAAGATCAGTTGCAGGGAAAGAAACAAGAAAAGGAAAACATAGAGTATACAGTAATTGATGAAATTGAAGAAAATGAAGTTCCAAAGGTGCCAGAAAATCAAGAACAACAACAAGTACCTGAAACTCCTTCAATTGCAAGAAGATCTACCAGGTTAAGTAGACTCCCTGAACGATACTCTCCTTTAATATACTATTTATTGATGACTGACGTTGGTGAACCGGAATGTTATGAAGAAGCAATGCAGGTGGAAACTAGAAAGAAGTGGGAGAAAGGCATGAATGAGGAGATGGACTCATTGGTAGGAAACTAGACTTGGGATTTGGTTCATTTTTCTGCTGGTAAAAAAGCATTGCAGAATAAATGGATTTACAGGTTGAAGGAAGACGAAGGAGGTAAGAAGCGGTACAAGGAGAGACTTGTTGTAAAGGGGTTTGCATAGAAGAAAGGTATAGATTTTGATGAAATGTTTTCTCCTGTTGTTTAGATGACTTCAATTATGACTATCTTAAGTCTAGTGGCAATAGAATATTTGCATCTTGAACAGTTAGATGTAAAAATATCCTTTCTCCATGGGGATTTGGAGGAAGAGATATATATGCAGCAACCACAAGGGTATGAGGTCAAAGGTAAGGAGAACTTGGTATGCAGGTTGAAAAAGAGTTTGTATGACTTGAAGCAAGCTCCAAAGTAGTGGTATTTAAAATTTGACAGGTTTATGACAGAACAAGGTTATAGTAGATGGCATTCTGATCACTATGTTTATTTCAAAAGGCTAGATAATAGAAGTTATATTATCTTGTTATTGCATGTGGATGACATGTTTGTTGCAGGGTTTAACATGCATGATATAAATGTGTTCAAAAGGAAGTTAGCTAATTCATTTGCAATGAAGGATTTGGGTGCTGCAAAGCAAATCCTTGGTATGAGAATAACAAGAGACAGAAAAAATCGCAAATTGACATTGTCTCAGGGTGAGTACATACAAAAGGTGTTGGAGAGGTTCAGAATGAAGAATGCAAAACCAGTTAGTACAGCTTTGGCTAGCCATTTTAGTCTAAGTAAGGAAATGTATCCCAAGACACAGGAAGAGATAGATTACATGTCCAAGATTCCCTATCAATCAGCAGTTGGCAGCTTGATGTATGCCATGTTGTGCACAAGACCGGATATTGCACATGCAGTGGGATTTGTGAGCAGATATATGAATAATGCAGGTAAAGAACATTGGAAGGCAGTACAATGGATTCTCAGGTATTTGAGAGGTTCTACCAATCAGGCATTATGTTTTGGAGGTTCAGACACTGTTCTACAGGGATATGTTGATGCAGATATGGCAGTTGATAAGGATAGCAGGAGGAGCACCACAGGGTATGTGTTTACTGTAAGTGGAACAACAGTAAGTTGGATTTCGAGATTGCAAAAGTTTGTTGCACTTTCAACAACGAAAGCAGAGTATGTTGCTGCTATAAAGGCTAGTAAAGAGATGATTTGGTTGCAGAGGTTTATGGAGGAAGTGGGTAAGAAGCAGAAGGATAGCAGGTTGTATAGTGACAGCCAAAGTGCCATTCATCTTGCAAAGAACTCAGCATTCCATTCCAGTACTAAACATATACAGCTCAAGTACCATTTCATACGCTATGTTCTGGAAGATGAATTGTTGAAGCTGGAAAAGATACATACTAGCCAGAATCTTGCAGACATGTTCACAAAGGTAGTGACTAGAGAGAAACTGAGTTCCTGCTCGGTTTTAGTTGGCCTTCTAGCATGAAGGTGAAGATGATAAAGTTTCCAAGTCCAAGGTCCACCAAGTACAACAGCGGTGGAGTTGTTGTGATCAGTCTCCAAGTGGGAGATTGTTGGTTGTGGAGCCATATCTTCTAGTCTCATAGATGATATTGTCTCAGCTGTGCACCTCAGAGGACTGTACACTCATTCCCCAACCTTGGGGTTCGAGCCCATGGTTTTGGGTATCCCGTGGTATTTTCCCATTGTATTTCCCTTATAAAAGAAATACATTGTAATATGGATAAGGTTGATGTATTAGGTTTTATGCATTGTAAAGATCTCTAAGATCAAGAAGAGAGACTGTGAGACAGTGAAGAGGAATTCCAGCGGCTGTGTTGCAGGTTGTATCCTTTCACTTTGCTGGACGGTATAATAATAAGGAATGGAAACTTCAGTGTGGATGTAGCCCATCTTGGGTGAACCATGATATATCTGTGTCTCTCTTGTAATGTGTATGTGTGATTATATTTGCATTTTTGTTTATTGTTATTGCTCTACGATCCTGTTTTTCTAACATCAGCGACACCTATTGGATACCTATTGGGGGCATAGAATTCCAACCGTGCAATAAAACCGGGTTTCGGTAGGTCATACAAGTGTGTCTAGGAAGGTTCAAAGTGGGAACGCTATCCATAAGTTCCTAGTTGAGGATTTTGCAAAGTTTACCCCTTTGTGCAAAAATTGCACAGTCCCTTACTGAGAAAAACCCTAGTTTCCAATATCAACCTAAAAGATGACAACTAGGCCATGTATTCGAAGGAGAGGGGAACCCCTAGCACTATCTCGATGTCCTGAATCCAATGGAGTCGACGGTTTTTCGATCTAAGCAACAACCATCATTATATGGCCCGTTTAAACTCGCGTCCCAAATGTTTTCAGGGAGGTCTTGCAAGAAATCCCTCACACAAACAAATCACATATCGATTCACTAATGTATGGTGAAGGTCCAATTTGGGAAATAGTGACAATGAATAATGATATTAGTGATTGGTCAATGATAGTTAGTGGCTACAATGGTTTAGATACAAGTGAATGCACATGAATAAATGAAGTTTTTTTGGCATGCATATATTAGGAGTAGGTTTCTATTGTTTTTTTTGGCATGCATATATATTAGGATTAGGACTAGGTTTTTTGGCATGGATTAGGTTTCTATTATTGTGTATTAGGTTGATAAGGTTATATTTGTGTTTCTAAGGTAGGCTATATTTTTAAGGCTAGATTAGGTTTCTATGTTTGTGGTTTGGGTTTCTAGGTTTCTAAATTAGGTATCTAATGATTATATGTGTGTGGATGATGTTATCTTTATGGAACATATAAATATTCCACTTCTTGATTACTTTAACTAGGACATAGAGCTACTTGTCATATGTAGGGTAGTTCAATACCAATTCATTTAATAACTTTGAATGATAGAAAACCAATATCTCCTTTGCATTAACATTGCTCCTGTAACATACCCATTGGCATCAGTTTATAAGTTCAAAAATACTTTTGCAAGTTAGGTAGTGCTAGGATTGGGGCTTGACTAATTTTCCACTTAAGTTCTTCAAAGGTTGTTTGCTAGTTCTCACCTTACTATAACTAAAGGTCAAAATCTCATCAAAATAGATTGTGACAAATGAATCCAGGAATGGACACGATACATCATTCTTTAAACACATAAATGATACATCATGTTTAGAGCGTTGTAGTCATTCCACATTCTCTATGTCTTAACTTTCTTTGCGACCAATGCAATGGGGGAGACACGTGGTTATGTACTTGGCCTTATGGATCCTTTCTTCAATATTGCTTGGAACTAGTTGTTCACTTCATCCAAATCTAATGTGTAATGTTTGTGCAATATTGTATTAATTGGAAAAGGAGAGTTCGATAGTAACAGTACAGAGGAGAGTTGTACTAGAATTGTTGTCCTTTTGGTTTGTCTCAATAAATAAGTACATACTTCTTATCTGAGATAGTCAATTTCTTATCTTCATGTGCACTCATCAAGTAGCCATTAGACCCTGCCATGGGAACATTGAAAATAAAAAATTTACCATCCTTATTTGGGTGGTATCGATTGGCCCTTCTCGCAAATATACAATTTCTCATGTATGTATATTGGCAAAAAACACTACATAATATATGAAGTTTTTTTGGCATGCATATATTAGGATTAGGTTGCTATTGTGTTTTTTGGCATGCATATATATTAGGATTAGGACTAGGTTTTTTGGCATGGTTTCTATGTTTTTGGTTTGGGTTTCTAGGTTTCTAAATTAGGTATATAACGGTTATATTTGTGTGGATGATGGATGAGAATATTATGGTGAAAAAGGGGATGGTGATGGTGACAACATGGGTAGGAAGAGCACGGTGGTGATGTTCATGGTGGCATGGTGATGGCGACAACGACCATGGGGATAATGATAATAAGCATGGAGATGGTGATGGTGATAGTGAGCATAAAAATGGGCATGAGGATGCAAATATTATGGTGTACTTAGATGGGAGAAAAAAACAAAGAAAACAAATCCATGACGAAGCTTGTGCAATTTGAAAAGTTGTACCAAGTCTATGCAATTTATCAATCTATCAAGCTATCAATGTCTAGCTACAATAGTCAAAATATTAATGTAAATACTCAATGATACCACGAAACAAAATCATAATATACATGTACACCACATACCTATAACATAGTACACAATATAACATGCAAAGCACATACCATATTACCTACCTATGGTCATTCGACTAGACCATCAGGATCACCTCGAATACCAAGGGTTTCCTTTAACCTCTCATGCTCAGAGTAAGGCAATAAGTATCGTTCCTTTGATGAGTTCTTCCTTGGAATTGTTTGCAGCTGGAGGTTTGTGCCAATAACTAAGTTTGTATAATGGTATACAATATCACCTAGTCTATAATCTTCATATGTATACCCTTTTCTATTTGCTGAATGGGAAACTTGGTTCAAATATTCTCCTTTGATAACCATCGACCCAATCGGAAAATCATTGGCCTCGGAGTCCCGTAATGGGACATTTAGGGTTTTCTTCCCCTCCAAGTAATGTGCCATCCAATATTCGGTGTGCCATGCATTGCATATCGAGGAAACCACTGTGTATATGTGCCCTGGAGAAAATATAGTGACAACGTTTTAGTGAACTAACTAGACACAACTAGTTGTCAAAAATATCAAAATTATCAAAATATTAATCGAACCAGGTTGTACGAGATCTTATATGTGGTCATATTCTGGTGAAATACTAGATTGGTCCTCCTCCAACTAGGATAATTCTGTAGCTATCCATAGACCAATGGGGAGTGATAAACGGTCCCAAATATCAACCCAATCCGTGAATTCACATTCGTCCCATTCACCACTATAGCATGGAGAACAAAAACATGATAGTTTCCTTGTCCACATTTCAAGTTGTGAAGAACCTGCAACAATTAATTAATGAAAATACATGAGATAGTAGAAATAACAGAACTCAGAATCGCTTTTGTTGATCACAGGCCACTTCGAGGGGGCAACCTCCTTTGAGCAAGCTCAATACAAATAACTTCACGGTCCCTTCATTGGTCTCAACACAAACTTATATACTAAGTCTAGGTGCTAATACCATGGGTCAATACCACGTGTCAATACAAACCATGGGCTAATACAAACTATGGATCAACAATTACTACAGGACGACTTAAAAAGCATATGCATCCAACAACAATAAGACAAACTATGGATCAACAAATACTACGGGACGACTTACAAAGCATATGGGTCCAACAACAATATACTAACAAAGTAAATAGAAGGGTTGACATGGGTTCCTAACATCCCCTCTCCCTTAGAAAAATCTTTGTCCTCAAAGCTTTAGATGTGGAAATTGATGCAGAATCTGAAGGGGTGGTTCCCCTGTAGCATCCTTGGGTTGCAATCTGGGCCACTGATGCCTTTTGAGTTTCAGGGAGGGTTGCTTGGAACGTTGTAGACGAAGAAGAACCATATCAGCTACGTGAAAAGTGCGCTCAGAATGTTGTTGATCGGCTTGTTGTTTCAATCGAATTCTTGCCATGTGAAGATTGTCCTACAGAATGAGAAGAATCTGATCGCAGTTTCGAAGAATCAAGTCAATTGCCTAAACTGGGGAGTTGCTGAGGGTGTATGGAAGAAGAACTAGTAGTGCCTTTCCATAGACTGCTTCATATGGTGTCCTTTTAGACGTGGTATTGTACCACTGGAGCACTTCTAGGAAATCCATAGAAATAGTTTTCCAAATCTGTGTAGGGATGGGCAAGGGTTCGAGCAGTCCTGAAAGGAGTGTCGTTTCACCATTGTTGACCTGGAAAGTATCACAGTCAGCCACCATCTGTTGAATTGTCATTTTTAGTTCCTTCCAAAAGAAGTTACATTATTCTCGGTCATACATTTTGAGGAACCCAGAGTGTCCTGCTGATGAAGAAGCATGGAGTTCATAGAAGAGACAGCCCTATTGAACAGATTGCAACCAATTTGGAACAAGCAGAGAAATAGTTGTAAGAGAAACTGGGTCATCAATTGTGCGAGAAGGAGCATCTGCCACCATCTTGTCCTTACCCTTCTTGTAAGTGATCGCATAGGCATAACCCATGAGTTGGATAACCCATTTCAGGTGTGTTGGGGAGGAGACTCATTGTTCTAGGAAATTTTCCAGACTCTGGAGATCAATCTTGATGTAGAAATAATTCCCTAATAGGTATGGCTTCCACTTCTGTACTGTATGCAAAATAGCCATCATTTCCTGTTGAGATGTAGATGCGGCTAAATTCTTACCGGAAAGGTCTCTTGAAGGCGACAAGCCCACTGGTTCAGCAAGGACACCTGCATATCTATCTAAGGAAGTAAGGGAGATGGTTGAGGGGTGCATCTAAATGGAATGGAGTTGAGCGATGACACCATGTGAATTCTTCTTAAGGATCTTTTCTAGGTGACGTGAACTGATGATGCAGAGAGACCCTTGTGGTAAGACCTTAAATTTGTGTTGTTTCCCACTGACTGAAAACTGCATCCAAAGTTCAACAAAATCCCATAAGATGGGGCCATGTGTGCGTAACCATTGAACGCCCAAAACCACATCACATCCACCTAAGGACAAGGAAAACATGTCATAGTGCAGGTTATAATCTTCCAGAGAGATACGCACATTGTGACACTTCCCCTTGCAAGGTAAGGTGCCCCCATTGGCAACCATGACTTCAAGGTTGGAGCAAGGATGGACAAAACAATCAGCATGCTTGGCGATCCGAGGGTCAATGAAGTTATGAGTGCTACCAGAATTAATGAGTATTGTAAGAGGAAGCTTCTTGAAGTAACCCCTGACCCGCATTGTTTGGGGGGTGGTGATGTCGGATAAAGCATGGAGAGATATATCTGGTTGTTCATCCTAAGATGGGGGGTCAATAGGCGGCTCCTGAATGTCGACTTGATCATCCATTGTATCTGGAGCTTCTTCACCAATTTTAGAGGCAGGAGGAGAATCCATATCCAAGAGATAGAGATTTTGTGGAACGCATCTATGTCCCCTAGTGAATTTCTCATCACAATTATAACAAATCCCTTTTTCTCTACTTTCCTGCATCTCTATTTCAGACTAATGTTTGATAGGAGTTGGTCGAGGAGCTGGCGGGATGGGAGGTCGTTGAGAACCCATATTTTGGAAGGGAACAAAAGTGGGTTTGGAGCACTGTTGGGCTACAATCTTGTCTTCTGTCAACTTAGCCAACCCTAGAACTTCCATCATTGTGTTGGGAGAGAACATTTTAACCTCTAACCGGATTTCATCCTTAAGGCCACTGATAAAACAACTCCTGTAGAATTCATCAGATAATCCTTCTGTGTGATTGGCTAGTTTCTCAAATTCTGTCTGATACTCTCTCACAATGCCACTTTGATGAAGTTTAGTGACTGCTCCGGTGAAGTCATCAAAAGCACTAGAACCAAATCGTTGCAAAAGGAGTTGGTAAAAATCTGTCCATTTTGGCTCATCATGAGCCTTGATGTACCAACGGTACCATTGAACGGCTTCCTGTTCCAAATGAAAGGATGCAAGTGGAACTTTTTGGACATCAAAAGTATTATGCAGACTAAAATATTGTTCTGCACGATAGATCCATCCAGTTGGATCAGTACCATTGAAGGGAGGAAATTCAAGCTTCGGACCACGGAAATTACTGGAAGAAGAGAACCCATTGGCTGTAGAAGATTCTTGCTGTCGGTTATTGTTCATGGCTGAATGCTGAAGATGGAGGCTAAGAAATTTTTCATCCAGGTCTTGGAGTTTGGTTTGGATGGCTGCAAGTGCTTCCTCCATGGTTTTGCTCCTGCACGTGTGACAACCATAACCAGGAGTTTTTTTCTTTGTTGGGAATGGATAAAAAAACACAAACAAAAGCTTATTTAGTAAAGGGAAATTTGGATTTGGGAAAAACATGGATGGGTAATTGGGGTTTGACTAGGTTTTGGACACTTTCTGATGGACAGGGAAGAAAAAAATGGGGATTTCAGAAGCAGGGTGAAAGAATGAGAAAAATTATCAAAGAGGTACAAAGAAGCAGAAATAGGGAATGAACACGGTGGCAAAATTTGGAGGCGAGTGGGTGAAAATTGAAGAAGTTATGGTAAACCCTAAAAATAGACAAATGTGAAATTTCTGGCTTTGGGAAGTAGATTTTGGGATAGGGTCCTCAGGAATGAAATATGCAGAATGAGATTACAAGGGTGTTCGAGAAGTTTCAAGGGAAACGAAGTTAAAACAAGGGAGATATGGCAAAAAAACGGAATATTTTTTTATTTTTATTTTTTTTATTTTTTTTTCAGAAATGGATCTGCAACGGTGTGCAAGGAATCAGAACAATTAGATCTGAAACGGCACGGAATGGATCGGAAACAAATGGATCTGAAACAACGCCGAATGGATCGAAAACGGCTGGATCTGGAATGACTTTTAGAATGGATCTGAAACGACAGGATCTGAAACGGTGCGGAAGTGTTCGGCAATAGTTCAGCTGAAAATAGATATGGACCCCAGGTATGTGCGGCTTCCTAATAGTTTAGGGGTTTCACTCGGCCACCAATGCTGTCTGACGGCTTGCATATTGGGGCAGTACCCCTCACTCGACGGCTTAGGTAAAACTGATAACCGCTTTTCCATAAATGACAGCTCTTGGTTTACCTCACGGGTGGGAACTAGTCAATCAAGTAGGGGTCGTTGCCCTTTTCACTGGAAGGTCCTCTCAATGGGCTAGCTACTTTGGGGTTCCTGTGGTACTCCTCGCAATGAGTTTTAGGGATTATTCCCAAGTACTTCCCATGGTTAAGCGGATAGGGATTATTCCCAGATCTGAACGTGCAACAGATGCAAAAAAAAAATTGGTGGAAATTCCACCCAACGAGCCCAAGAAAGTGCTCTGATACCAGATGTGAAGAACCCGCAACAATTAATTAATGAAAATACATGAGATATCATAAATAACAGAAGTCGGAATCGTTTTTATTGATCACAGTCCACTTCGAGGGGGAAACCTCCTTTGAGCAAGCTCAATACAAATAACTTCACGGTCCCTTCATTGGTCTCAACACAAACTTATATACTAAGTCTAGGCGCCAATGCCATGGTTCAATACCATGTGTCAATACAAACCATGGGCCAATACAAACTATGGATCAACAATTACTACAGGACAACTTACAAAGCATATGCGTCCAACAAGAATAAGACAAACTATGGATCAACAAATACTACGGGACGACTTACAAAGCATATGCGTCCAACAACAATATACTAACAAAGTAAATAGAAGGGTTGACATGGGTTCCTAACACAAGTTTACCATTTTCTAATGTTCAAACTGAATGAAATGCATGAGTTCCTTGGATGTTCTTACACTCATATAAATCTGATCGATGTACATCCACCACCTCCCAAAAATATCTATGTACATGTGCTTTCATGGCTAACTGATCTTCCTTCCTTCTTGATCCCTCCCCCATGACTGAAGAACACCATTAAACGATGGTTTTTGCATCTCGGATGAGTGATACATTTGTGAACTTCATTTATTTCTTATGTAATGCAGTATTGATGCATGCACATGCTCCATCATGTTCACCTTTTCCATGTCCGGTCTCAAAATAGTTCCAAATATGTGGCACCTTGTGCCTTTTATGGAGCATACACAACCATTGGAAGACACAGGCATTTTTTAATTTCCCCACACAATTGTCAGACCAAATCCAATGTTGTTCCATCTTTACACTTTTATCCTTCAACTGATTGTAGAACATTTGAAATCCGTATGTACAAAATCCAAGTCGTGACACCTGTCATCACTTATGTAGAAGTGATACTCCTTCAATATAACTCTATCACCCTTAAGTACTATATGCCCCATGTCTATAGGTGATATGGACCATTATGTTGACTTCGTCTAAGTGATAGTATTGACTCTGAATCTCATTTTGCAGTTGAAGAGTGTAGTTTTCTACAAAATCGACCACTGACAGGATAGTCCCCATAGGAAATGTATCCCTGCACATTCTAAATTTCTCATCTTTCCAACAAGCCACATGTACATGCTTTACATATTGTTGTGTCTTTTCAAATAATTACTCCATGAAGTCGCAAACCTGTACCTAGTAGATCAACAATAAATAGATATATATATCAATAGATTGTTACATATGAAATTTCAATATGAATAAAAAATAGTATTCAAGAACTCATTACCAACCTTAGAAGTGACCAATTGTATTTTTTTTCTTTTGTTCCCTCCATCAATATCATATGTGACATATTTGAATGACTGCAAGTTCACCTCATGCCTCCCAAGTTCATGCTCATTGGTCACATGTATGCATTTGTCCAATAATTCCATTCCACCACACCCTGGGCATGTCCCATCTATGCAATATTTTTGATAAAATGTTCAAACGTTTGGCCTGCTACACAAAACGCTATGAATAAAGTTGTCGAGCACCCAATATGCAGATAGATTATTCCAACATACAGAGCATACGAGATTTATTGTCAACCCGAGAAAGTCTTTTATTTCAAAGGATAAACGCACAGTCTATGCTTAAACACCAAATCACTATAATTGAATACTTTTATCCTCTAACAACTATGTTCATCCCAAGAATCTGTGTAATCCCAATTGCCTTTTAAATGCTACAATTTCAATTCCTTTCTACCATGCATCAACAAGAAATGATGTAAGATTCAACAACAATTGCAGATAAAAAGAAATCCTATTCACATCCTAGAACAATCACCTCTTCAATCTGATCACTCTTGAAAACCATAAGCATAAAGTGAATATTAATCTAGAAATTCAATTGCAAAGGATTGAGTTCAACTGCTCTAAGAGTTTGAATTACAGGAATGAAAATCAACAATCATAACAGGAAAGATAACTTGCAAGGGTTCATGGGATAACAACTTAAACTGCAAGATGAACAAGGTTGTGTACAACTATCACACGAATTGCATAAAGAAAGTTTCCTACTCAGTCGACTGTCACTCTGTACCACTTACCAATCTCAAGAAAATTTAATTCTAATTATACTGCAAATCCACACTTACTACTGCTGCATACAAAGGAAATATCATTAACAAAACATCACACAACAATAAATTTGAGAATTCCTACTTTAACTCGGCAATCTCTGTGGAAGACGGGCCCAGCCTTCACACAGAGATGCTGGCTGAACAACGTAAAGTTCCTTTAACTCAAAGGTAACTCTTTATATTAACAGAAGGATGATTACACAATTTGCTTCCACTGCTAATACAATGAATGAATTCTTTGTTGTTCAACCCCCTGGGTCGAGGAAGCTCCCCATATTTATACATGCAGATCATAACATCCAATCCTAATAACGGGCAGCCATGAAGATCTTTGATCTTCAAGCGCCCTAAATAACACTAGCTGTTACAAAGGTGGCATAGTAGAGACATAAAAAATGCGAGAAAGTTGTTGATTGGCCCAGGAGTGGCGATCTTTCCAGATCACAACTATACTCGAGCAGCAACATACTAAAGATCTCCAATTATAGCGCATTCTGTTACAGCTGCCCTGTCACAGCTCCGTCTAGGATGTTACATTAGAACCATGTGCCTTAATTGATGATCGGAGCCCCGAGGATCCTTTTTAAGCAGCAAACATCCCTCCTTTCAAGACTTGTTCAGCCCCACCTTCCTGCAGTCCACTTATCTCAAACTACCTTCATAAATCATAACATGTTAGCACAATTGAGAGATAAACAGCCTTAATTATCACAATCATAAGTATTAATAAGATAAAGCAATGACCAGTCATACCTTGGCAGCTTCGGGGAATAAAGTGAGGACAACAGGTCTGATTAGCATGCTAAATGGTGTAGAACAGGGGAAGAAAAGGTGATCGAGGATGATAAAAAGGGGCCAATTCTGGGCTCAACAAAAGTCTCTAGATGACATCGGTGGTAATGTAGCCGAGCATTCCTACACAAGAGTGTTATGCAATACACGAAATATATGTGTGTGTGTGTGTGTGTGTCATAATAGTAACCATACTCAATGTGGTATCGACAACAGCATGTGTTGCGAATTGCGTTTATTTTAACATACCATGGCTTGCACTTTTTAAAGGATCTTTGGCCCAAGTTAAGTTTGTTATGTTCATTCATAATTCTCTCATATAATTATGTTTGTGTCATATCAAGAAAATGTCTAATGTGTGGTTCACGATCCTTTGAACCCCTTCTCAATTTTAATACATCTCTTTGGTTGGAAGAAGGTCTAGTGTTTTCATGCCAAAAAGCTTGCACTAATCCCTTTACCGCATCAATGAGCTTCATATCAAGGCGTGGCAACCTGCCAATGAAGGCCTAGACATCTATTTGACTGGTTTCAAGTTGTTCTCTTCTAACACAATATCTGAGGAGTGTCTTGACATTCAAATTAATAATTTTGGAGGTAGGTTTAAGAAAACGAAGTGCCCTAGTGTTTTTGTTCACGATTGATTGTGACAACACACGGTGAGTTGCATTACGATCCTTTGAACGAGATTTCTTTCCAATTGTACTAAATGAATCTACTAAACTTTTAATTATATGAGAACTTGGTTCAAAAATTTTGGTCATCTTTATCCTTAACGTTCTTCTAACATCCATAGACCTAGATTTTAACAATGATAAAATTAATTTGCACTTGTCCCCATCACATTTAGAATAAAAAAAATTATCAATTATTTGTCGAGATTGATAAGCAATAGCGCGTTTAGAAAACGTACCTTCAAGTGAACTAATGATAATTTCATCAACCTGTATACGTTTCGGAGTTCTTCGACGTGTAGTTTCTAATAGAGGTAAGGGTGCTGGAACTGAGCATGTACAACATCACCAGGACGCTTCGACGTTTCAATAGGAGACTCTTATCTTTCATTCTCTTGTTGGTAGTTGGATGTGGGAAATTGGACTTTCTCTTGGACGCTCTCCATAACATTTTCTTCTCCCATCGTAAGGGCTGGCATTCAACGCATCCCTAACTTCATCGCTTGTATAACCACTACCCAACAAGTAATTCGTTACCATAGTCTGAGGTTGACTTGATGTGGGAATTGAAACATCCCCTGATGAGAACCTATGTTTCACTTCTTGACTAGTGCCATGGGGTGCTTGTTCATCAAATGTTGTTGAAATTGAGGGCCCCTCTAGTGAATTCTTCTGTTTTTATTTTCGTGGATGGGTAGGAACGACTGTGGCATTATCTACAGTTGGAATTCGATGAGTTTCCATGGAATGCCTTCGATTCCACATGTCCAATATTTTATTTTCTCTAACTTCTTCCATGGTTTATTGAGGATTCTCTTTCCTTGCCGATTTCCTTGTTCGATTGCGTGAATTCCCCATGAACACAATGAGCAATACTAAGAAAATAGATTCTAGAGGTGTGCTCAACTATGAATATCCAGATTCTTTCTCAATTGTGATATAGGTTCTTCAAGCTTGCTCAATTGTGAATATAGGTTCTTCAAGCTTGCTCAATTATGAATATAGATACTTCCTCAATTGTGAATATATATTCCTCAAGATTGCTCAATTGTGAAAGTAACTTCTACCTCACTTATGAATATAGAAAATTCTTCATTTGTGAATATAGGTTCTTCAAGCTTGCTCAATAGTGAATGTAGATTCTTCTTCAATTGTGTTCATATAGGTTCCTCAAGCTTGCTTGAAATTGTGAATATATAGATACTTAATCACTTGTGGATGGAAATTATTCAACCTTGATTTTGATTGTGGATATAGATTCTTCCTCAAACCTAAATTTAGATTCTTCAAGCTTGCTCAATTCTCAATGCAGGTTCCTATGCAATTTTGAACATAGACTACTCAAGTTTGTTTGATTGTGAATATGGAATCCTCTTCAAGATTGCTAATTGTGAATGTAGAATCCTCAATTATCAATGCTAACTGTAGAATCCTCTTCAAGCTTGTTGATTGTAAACATGTGTAATTATGAACATAGAGTATTCAAGCTTCCTTAATTGTCCTTAAATCTGTTCAATTGCGCAGGTTTCTTTGAGTGTTGTCAAGGAGACAAAATGCAAAATTCGGGGATGAAATAGGAAGAATATTCAATTGAATTTTGTAGCGCCAAAATGCGCTAGCATTATGGATTTACCAAATGCGCTAGCGTTTCTTAAACCTATAATTCTCGCGCATTCCTTATATGATAAAAAATTCAGTGCCAATTAATATGTTTGGTGCACGGCTACATAACGTATAATGGAAGAAAACGGATGAGCGTTTCTTCATCAATAAACGTGCGACCGTTTCTTCAACAAGAAATGCTCTAGCGTTATGGCAATATACACAATTTGCATTTTCCTCAAAACCTTATTTAATAATTTCTTCCTAAGAAAATAAATTTCCTTTATTTCCCTAGATCCCTCCTTATCTTGAAAGGTTTTGGGCTTCATGTTGTATGGGCTAGGAGGTTAAATAGGGCTTTGGTGTTAGGGTTTAAGGGGTCAAGGAGCTTAGGGGATAAAGGAATTAGGGCTCCATGTTTAGGGGGTTAGGGTTTTAGAGGTTATACCTTAAGGGTTAAGTGTTGGGGATAAACTAGGGCTTCTAAAGGTGTTCGGTGTTAAGTGCTTAGAGATAAATGGGTTTAAGGGTTAGGGGCTTTAGGGATTAAGGGATTGAGGGCACCGATGTTAGGGGGTTAGGGTTCAAGAGTTTAAGCATTAAGGGTGAAGGGTTTTGGGTCAAGGAGCTTAGGGACTTATAGGCTAATGGATTTAGGGCTCTAATGTTAGGATGTTAGTGTTGATTCAATTAAGGGTTAAGTCTCAAGGGGTTTAAGTATTAAAGATTTGGGGATTAAGGGCTTAATGGCTTTTAGGAGATGAGGGATTGGTTCCTAGAGATTTATGGGTTTTGGGATTTAGGGATTATGGGTTAGGTGTTGTAGGGCTAGTGGGTTAACTAGGACTTAGGGGTTAGGGGTTAATCGTTTAGAGGTAAAGGGATAAAATAGTTAACAGGTTTAAATATTTAGAGGTTAGGTCTCATTCTATGGTTCGTTTAAGGGATCCAGGTTTAGGGGTTTAGGGTTTTAGAGGTTATATATTAAGGGCTTAAGTTTTTGTGGATAAAATAGGGCTTAGGTGTTGGGTGTTAAGTTCTTAGAGATAAAGGGGTTTAGGGGTTAAGGGATTGATGGCACCAAGTTAGGGGGTTAGGGTTCCATAGGTTAAGCCTTAAAGGGTGAAGGGTTCAATTGTTAAGGGTTTGTAAGAATCAATGGCTTATGGGCTTACTGGTTAAGGACATAAGGGTTAGGGGATTGGTGGTTATTTAAGAGGTGAGGACTTCAAGGGATAGTGGATTTATAAGCTAAGGGTTTTATGGATCTAGGGTTAAGATGTTAGGGTTGAGTTGGTTAAGGGTTAAGTGTCAAGGTATTAAAGGATTAAAGGCTTGGGAGTTAAGGGATTAATGGCCTCTAGGAGATGAGGAATTAGGATTTTCTAGGGGTTTATGGGTTTTAGGATTTAGGGATTATCGATTAGGGGTTTTAGGGTTAGGGGGTTAATTAGGACTTAGGTGTAACTTATGGGTTAAGAGTTTAGAGGTAAATGCATAAAGTTGTTAACAAGTTTAAAGATTAGGAGGTTAGTGGGTTTTATGGGTTATCGGATTTAGGGGAATTTAGGGCTCAATGGTTAGGGGGATATGGTTTAATGGGTTATGGGTTAATGCCCAAGCAGTTAAAGGTTAATTGTTTATAGGTTTAAGGGATTAGGTTTTTAGGGATTTGGGCTTTAAGTAATATGGGTTAAACTGTTTAGGGGTTAGGGGTGGACTAGGTATTAAGGATTAGGGGTTTTGGGGTTAAAGATAAAGTTGCTAGGGGGTTTAGGGGTTAGGGACCTTAGGGGTTAATTGATTTAGTGCTCCGGGGTTAGCGTGTTAGGGTTTATGAGGTTAAGCATTAATGGTGAAGGGTTTAAAGGGTTAAAGGCTTATAAGGGGTAAATTATAGCTTAAAGAGACTAATGCACAAGCCCAAGAAAGAATTTCAAAGCTGAAAGAGGATCAATCAATCTAGAGGGAGGGAGATCAAGCAAACATATAGATCTCATGCAAATGAAGAGAACAAATGCAAATGTAGAGCACACAAGCAAATGTAGGGCACGCTATCACAAGGGAGGTCGCACATGCAAACATCAGGGATGATTTTAAGAACTCCCCCCAAATTTATATGGTAAAAAAATTGGCGAATCTCCCCGATATATAGGAAAATTTGAAAGCGATTTTATCAATAATATAATATGTATATATAATTTTTTGGCGAATCTTTCATTTTATTATATGATATTGTAAAATCTTGGCGAATCTTTCACTAAATTATAAGATATTGTAAAATCTTGGCGAATATTTTACTGAATTATAAAATATTGTAAAAAGTTGACGAATATTTCACTAAATTATAAAATGTTGTAAAAATTTGGCGAATATTTCACTGAATTATAAAATATTGTAAAAATTTGGCGAATCTTTCATTGATCTATAAAACACATTGAATGACAGTCTGCTTGTTAATTATGAGTTCAAGGCTTCTTCAAATGTTGAGTTCAATTGCTCTATTTCAAGTTTTGGTCTCAATACCAAATGGTGGTGGCCTTAATGAAGCCTTGATATCCAAGCAAAGCCGAGTAGATCTTGGAGACATGTATTCTAAATGTGGGTGTTTGGAGGATGCACATAAAGTGTTTGGCCAAGTGCCAAAGCGAAATACAGCCTCATTGAATGCAATGCTTTCAAGATGTGCTCAACATGGACATGGCAGGGAGGAACATTATCAGAGGGGTTCTTCGGGTGGAGATTGTCATTCATAGCTCTGATGACGTTAGCATTGCATCTTCTTCTTACTTACAATTTTTTCCTCTACTACTTGAGTTTCTAGAATCTATTTGTAGTCCTCCCTGCAATTATTATAGATTTCTTCTTTTTCTTCTTTAATAGTCTTGGGAGATGACTTTTTTGAATTGCTTAAATCAACAAAGGAATTGCACCCACAGACTATCCTTCAATAGATTGTGTGGCTACCCTAGACTGTTTTTGATACTTCAAGGCAAGTTTGTACATAGGTTTTAAGCTAGGCATGTTCCTTAAGTATTTTTCTTGGCACATACTTTGAATAACATTATAGTGATTTTGTTGGCATCCTATAGTGTCGACTATTGGGGGCTATCTTATTGTTGTGTCATACTTTTGGACAATGTAACTTTTTTCCATCTAAATTCCTCAACACTAGTACCATATCTAAATGTTATACCATTTGTTGATACCATATCTAAATGTGTCTAGTAGTTGATTTTCATTGTAGATGTTGTATTTTTTGTTGATATTGGTGTGTAGATGTTATTATAACCCATGTTAGAGCTTTTATTACAAATTGTTTTTTTCTATTGATTAGAGTTTCCATGACATGTGGGGACTTGGACCTTGACAAACCGATAAACTAATAGAATCAGACATTATGCATCATTTTGGCCTTCACTAGCCAATTATGCCCATGGAGGCTAGGAAAATTTTGAGCCAATTGGACTAGAGGAATGTTGGTCTCGTGCCAATAGGTCTCCTATGATCAATGCATAGGAACCTAGTGCATAGACCATTTTTCTCTTCGCTTAGCTATGTAGAGCTCATTTATTTTTCTGAATAACGATAAGTATTTACAAAGAAAATATACAATCAGCATAAACAAATCGAAAAAGTGAAGCAATTAATTCATGCAAATAAAAGGTAATAAAAACTTATTTTCTCGAACCCTAAATCAATGGAAATCAACTAAATCTAATATTGATTCAAGCTACAACAAAGGGTTAAATCAAGCATCAAATGAGAACTAGAAGCATTCAAGGGTCTAACACAATAATTAACCAAAATACATGCAAACTCCACAAATCGACAAAATGTTTCAAATAAAAGCAATAAACAAACCATAAAAATTTGCACAAAATATTTGAGATAAACACCAACATGGTTTCATGTACTTGAATGAGCTCATTCTTGCTTAGCGAAAGTGTAGTCAAATTAGTTATTTATCCTTCAATGTCAGGACACTATCTATGTGAAGAGATAGCTCTTAGGCCTAGCTTTGTCAAATTCCAGTGTCATTTCCTATCACATAAAAAAAGAGACAATGTAAAAGATAAATATAAAAACATCAATCTTAAAATAAACTGCATCAAGGAAATGTATGTCATATCATCAATGTTATAACAAAAAAGTACAATGTAGAATCTATTTTTAATTAAAATGCTAGCTCAAATTTACATATAATGATCACCTGCAAGGGTCCATGGAACACCTATACCAAAATAAGACTCAAGAGTCTCTCATGTGTATTGGATCATATACAATATTAGGTGAAATCCATTTCCCAATTCACATTCTGGGACTGGTCCTCATTTTCGGCACTCTGAACATGACCTTCTTCGAATGAGCCGTCATTATGATCCTCAACAACATTATGTTCCATATCAAATTCATTAGATAAATTTGCCATATTGTTTTCTCCCCTTCTTTCACAATTTGATCGCCAGAGAGCTATTGCTCTTTCATATGGAAAATTGTCAACCTCATACTTTGTTACATATAATCTTAAGCATGTATCCACATTTTTATCAAGCTTATTCCTCAACTTTGACTTCAAAAATGTTAATGCACTAAACATTCTCTCATCCTCCACTGATCCCAAAATCATGGTTTGACATAAATCTACTAATTTGAAATACTCTGACATATGTTGCAGTAGATATTCACTACCACTGAGTGTAGTCCACAATTTTGTAATTGCACCATATTCTAGAGCATTATCCAACTTAGAAAATTGCTCCCACATTGTATCAGCAAAGCATCGGGCTTGATCTTTCAATTTTTGTCCATCTAAAATACCTTGAATATGTTCTCCTTGTATCTCGGTCTCTCGACAAAAATGGCTTTGCAAAATCTTGATTTTAGTTATAAAGTCAACCTTTATAGTTTTTGAACATTGATGATTGTTCCAATATTGAGGGTATACCACAGACATGGCCTCCAACAATTCAACTCGAGGAAATCGTTCTCTTATCTCTGATGATAGTGATTTTGCAATTTCTATCAAGCTGCGCCTCACTGAAATCACAACATTGTCAAATTGTTCTCTTGACACAGGGCACTCTTTGGTGGTTCTTCCTATTTTGTCATTATAATAAAAAGGAACCATATACCCACGCACTGCCATACATAGAAACCCTTTTTCATCAAACTTCAATAAATTTTCATCATTTTCAATATTGATTATCTTAGCCCAATTTGTAAATGCTAGACCTGTAAAAGAATCTGCCTTCATATACAAATTATCTAATGCAAGGCATGCTAGTTTTCTAGCATTTGTGTATTCAACAATATACATCGTGCGACTCTGAGACATCTTCACGAGGCTATTCATTTCATGAAGCAGAGGAAGAACTCGAGCCAATGTTAAATATGTCTCTATATCAGTTAATAGAAAGAGAAGAGTTTGAGCTTTTTCTACACTTAGGCGATGTTCATACATCACCCCTACCAAGGATGCATATTCATCGAATAGTCTTTGAGTTGGTCCCTTCAGTGAGATCCATCTTGTATCAACATCTTTTAATAGTTTGTTTCCATTTGTAACACCGTCAGCAAATTTTTTAAACTCTGAAAACCGTTTGGGACTCCGACAAAAGTATGCATGAACCTCACGTACAAGATATTCAACTTTTGAAACCAATGGAAAGTTGCTCACTATTTTAAATGCAAGATTCATTCTATGAGCCATACAATGAATACCAATCATATACGGTGAAGCTGAGAGTTGTATTCTAGCACAAAGGCCGTTCCTTTGTCCCTGCATTACTAATGCCCCATCTGCTCCAACGCATACCAACTTTTTTGCGATCATTGAATGATCCATACCACCAGTTTCTTTCAAAGTATTAATAACAAGTTCATAAATGTTTTCTGCTGTAGAACTTTTGCTCATTTTATGAATTCCAAGTAGATAGGAATTCCTGATATGGTAATTGACCGTATAAATGCTCATGCAAATCCATGCAGTATTATCAACAGTTGTAACTTCATCCAAGGACAGTGACAAAAATGTTGCATTCACAATCTTCTCTTTCATATCATCCTTTTCTACTTGAGCTAGATATTTTCCCCATTCCCAACCACTCGTTAAAGACCAATGAGAAGATGGAAAATTTGGCACTTGAATAAAAGATAGATATTTCATCATTTTTGGATAATCTGTCATAGGACGACCATTGGATAGGATGTGAAATACAGTGCTTAATTGTATCGACTTCGATAACAAATTTTTTTCCATCATCTTTCCGAATTGAGAAGTGATGGTTCCTCCACTTTCATCTAGTTTTCTCTTATTTATTAAGTATTTATTGTATTCCTCTTCACATTGGAGATGTCGGCTATCAGATTTCCATCTAACAGTAGATTTCTTCTCATCATTTCCAGTTTTGTTATCATACACCTTCCCAACATGCTTCTCTATTGTGTCCAGCTTCATTTGCAATTTCACTAGCTTGCCAAGTTTACAACTACATGAAATGCATCTAACTTCTCGTGAGGTCTCATTCTTATTTGTTGGAGGTATCGGTTCAATAAATGGGAATCTTGATACCCAATCAGATTGGAATTGTCTCCCGAAGTCCCATCGGCCTTTTTTCCTCTTCAGTGAATGGTCTATGTCACCTTGCAAGGAAAAATCTTCAACATTTGAGCTACCAATTTCTGATGAAAATTCATTTGCCTCACTTTGATCACTAGAGGAATGTATTCTACCATCCATTGTATGTTTTGCAGAGGCATCCTCCAAAGTGTTGACATCTCTCTCACCGATACCTTGCTCAAGAGAGCTTGAACCATTAATATGATGTGGATGATTGGATTGATGTTTTTGAAAATATGACATTACATCCTTTTGTCTTAATGTTTTATTTTTCTCTCCATGATCCATGTTTGACATCTTGTTTCTTACTTAATGTTCCACAATTGATATTCCAAATCAATATAGAAACCAGAAGGAGGCCTGCATGAGAAAAATGATATAAAATTAGTACAACTGCTTAATTTGATTCTTAGACCATTTCTTCTCAGAAGGCTGAAGGAAAAGGTTGAAGAGTCCCTGCCTAGGAAAAAGGAGATAATTTTGTATGCAGATATGAAAGAACATCAGAAACATATCCAAGATCATTTAGTCAATAAAACACTTGAGGTTTATTTGCAAAATAAAGGAGAAAATGGTGACTTAACTTGCAATTTGATTCACATCTCCAAGCACGGTACTGTAGCATTTAAGCAATAGATTTTATTTGTGTAGAGTTAAGCAAATTGCTCTGTGGTCTGGAAAGCGGTGGTGCAGCATTTTCCTTTGGTCGGCTCTGGATTAGTGTGGAGGATAGGAAATGGGCGACTCACTCGTATTGGACTGGACCCTTGGGTTGGCTGTAGGGGAGGTCATGTCATGCCTGTGGACTTGAGGAACTTCTTGGCAGCTAGAGGTTGCCATTTTCTGGATGATGTAGAGGATCCGGGATCATCTACTCTTTGGCATCAGGGGTGGATCTCTGCACAGCGTCTTGAGATTCCTGAAGATATGCAAGGAGTTTGGGAGGATTTTCTCCGGATCCTAAGACTTTCGTATATACGACTGACCAATAGGAATGATGAACTTATCTGGGATCACCATCCCTCTAGAATTTACACCCCAAGGAATGGATATATCAGCTGAATGTGGAAGCACATAACAGGGAATTGGTGTGTTGGTGGAAATATCCGTGGAAGTTAAAGTGTCCGAGTAAAGCAAAATTACTCTTTTGGGCTATTCTGGAAAATAAGGCTCCAACCTGGGACATTCTGCAAAAACGCTTCCTCCAGGGACCGGGGTTCTGTCCACTTTGTAAAGATGTGGAAGAGACCATTAATCATCTATTTGTTTATTGTCGGTTTACTCAGGCAGTTTGGGCTGATATATGCAAATATCTGGATTTAAATGTGAGATGGTGGGGAGCGAGTGTCCATGAAGCATTCCAATTGTGGTGGACTTTACAAAAATCCTCTCCCATCCGGGCTTCCCCTTGTATTTTCGCATGGGGCATATGGATTACCAGAAATAAGATCATATTTCAAGATTGCAGGATTCTGAAGGAGACTGTAGTGGCACAAGCTGTGGCTGTTATCCAACACTACAAGACACCTGTCAAAGAGATTAGAACTCGACCTGTGAGTGAGGAAATGATCGATAAAACCATGCCATGGGCATATTTTGATGGTGCTTCTCTTGACCATCGATCGGAGTGTGGTGGGGGTGGAGTCCTTTTCAAAACCGAGTCTCATTTCTTTCATATCGTGGCTGGTTTGGGTAGGGGATCTAACAACTATGCTGAACTTATGTCTCTTAGGCTGCTGCTATTATTTGCACTTGAACAAGGATGTCTATCTCTTCAGATATTTGGCGACTCCAGGATATTTATTGACTGGGCAAAGGAGATTACTCATTTTCATGTGATGGTACTCATACCTATACTGGAGGAGGTAATACGGTTAAAATAGTCATTTAATCATATTACATTTACACTTGTCTACAGGGAGAGGAATGGGATGGCCGATTAGCTTTCCAAAGAAGTGACGCAGCAACATTTAGCACTTGGAACTTGGAGGATTACTATTCACTCTATTGGGGGCACCTACAGTTATTACCACAGACCATTTCATGAAGCTATAGAGGCACGGAATTGAGCAATAGCTCAGATTTTGATGACCAGGGATGGACGCCTATTTTAATTTCTGTAACAGTTTTTGTTTAGTTGTATGGATATATGCCGGCTGTAGATAGCAGTTATGTGATGGTCTGATACAGTAGTCTATGTAATCGGATAAATGCGGGCTGTATGAACAGCCGGACTCATTGTTTTGAAGTAGTATGGAACTTTGTGTAGAGTTAAGCCATACTCATGAAAGTTTTCATTTAAACAGAAAGATAACAATGTTCTCATTTTATGGTAGCCTTCATCCAATCCTGGGAACTTGGCACTTGGAGGATTACTATTCACTCTATTGGGGGCACCTACAGTTATTACCACAGACCATTTCATGAAGCTATAGAGGCACGGAATTGAGCAATAGCTCAGATTTTGATGACCAGGGATGGACGCCTATTTTAATTTCTGTAACAGTTTTTGTTTAGTTGTATGGATATATGCCGGCTGTAGATAGCAGCTATGTGATGGTCTGATACAGTAGTCTATCTGTAATCGGATAAATGCGGACTGTATGAACAGCCAGACTCATTGTTTTGAAGTAGTATGGAACTTTGGACTTGATATTAATATGGGACAGTAAATATGTGTCAATGTAGGGATCACAGTGATCCTAATACATGTGCAGAATCTAATTTTGTTCATCTTTTTGAAATAAAATTACGACTTTTTCCAAGGAAAAAAAGGTCACAGCAACTATTAGGTCACAACAACTATTTGTGTAGAGTTAAGCCATACTCATGAAAGTTTTCATTTAAACAGAAAGATAACAATGTTCTCATTTTATGGTAGCCTTCATCCAATCCTGGGAACTTATCAAAGTAAATATTCAAATCCCCTAGGAAAACATAGGGACTTTTTAATTTATTATGTCCTTGATAGTGGTATGATCCGTCTGTTTCCTAATTTGCTATATCTATGAAACTTAACTGGAATTGCTACATATCTTAAATCCAAGCTAAACATTGGACACTAATTTTCACACTTTGTCATTGATATTTCTCAAGGGTCTATTTATTTGCTTGGGAAAAAATTACTTGGAGATAACTTTTATAATTATTGTTCATATCAAAGCCTATTCCTAGTACCTCATCTCACTCTTCTACCAATTTTTTGAGTCCTCCAATTTTTTTACCCAATGCCACCACCCCAGATCCTACACTATCATTCATGTACAACAAATCCTTCCAACATCAACTAGGTTTCCTATTTGTTCATAATTATCAAATTAAATCTAAAATCACCACCCTAATTATGGATAATGGTAGCCAAATAAATATATTTTCCCATGATATTTAGTCTCCTATCTGCAACTCCCCACTACAGACCATCAAACTCCATATCAGGTTTGGTTACAAAATATGCTCCTCATCTAAATGTCACTGAGCATTATGTTATCACCATTTCCATTGGGGCATTTCAATATACTTTGGAATGTGATGTGTCTCCTCTCAATTGTGTATATTTACTACTGGGTTCCCTTACCAAATTATTCGGCATTCCCTATATGATGCTCACCACAACACTTATAAATTTTTTAAAGATGGAAAGGCTTGTGATATCACATCTTCTATAAACCATTCACCTTCCTTGTTGTCCAACAATGTTGATGTGTTCCATGTCAATCTTCACAAATTCATGTCACTATGTGTGGTTAAATGGGTTAAGATTGATAATGACTCCCATCCTTCCACACCCTATATGAATCCCTTGTTAGATGATTTTGTGTATGTATTTACACCTCCTGTTGGCCTTCCCCCCATTCATTTCATCTAGCACACTATTGATCTTGTCTCAGCATCTTCTCTTCCAATTGCTCCAATATACCATTTAGCCCCTCACGAATTTCTTGATATTAAGTGACATCTTCAATATGTCTTAAACTCTAGACATATAGAACCTAACTCCTCTCCTTATGGTTCCTCTATTTTCTTCATTTCTGTAAAGGAATCTGGTGCATGGCATCTTGTTACTTATTATCATGATCTCAATGAAGTGAATATAAAAAATTGATACCCATTTTCTCACATTAATGATTTGCTTATCCATCTCAAGGGTGCCCAATTCTCATACTCACAAGTAACATCTGTAAGGCTCGCTACAAGTATTATAGTATATAACTAGCATATATTATTATGTTAGTATTAGGTATGTGATTCAATTCTAGTCTATAAACATAGTTGGAATATAGCAGTAATCATCCCAACTAGGAGGTATCCAATGCCATGATATGGACTCTAGCATATGATCTAAATGCACTTGAACCCCTCAACTAGATATTCATGCCCATGAAACTGGGTGAAATCCTAGACTGAGTGATATTCTCCGTGATTATAAATATAAAATAATAGACTAGAACCTGGTGGCCACTACAACTAGGGGGCAAACAGCACGCCAACTAAAAAGTCCTAAGTATACAAACCAGGCAAACAAAGATGCCTTCCGGAGAAGAGTCTAGGATGATGAGGGCCCAGAACAGATCAACGAAGGAAGAAAGACAGTTACCCGGGGTCCACAATACAATGACTAAGGGTGCAAGCGCTGGAATCACCCAACCGCCCTCCCAAAGACCTGCAAGGGATTTCCTCCCACGTCTGTCTTAGGTACAGCAGATATACCCTCTGCTGTCACCTATGTATGAACCTAGAGTCAGATACTAAGGCTACCACAACACCGAAAACTCCTGGGGGAACAGTCACCGGTCGAATCAGAAAGCGTGGGCAGGGTAGCTAAGCCCGAAACTCGAAAGAGTCCCCAATACGCAATCCAATCCTGGCGTATGCTCGAACAGAAAGTAGGAGGAGTATTCCCAACAATCTGATCTCGCAATGACCTACTGCATAGATCCCAGGCAAGTTTTGAGTGAAATGGGTTTACCTGTGATAGTCTCACTACGATTTTTGCGTAATGTGTGATCTTGAGTGGTTTAAGGTGATTTAAACTCAAGATCCTAACCAAAACTAATTGGTGTAGTGTACCCTAAAAAAGAAAAATGTTTCTATTTCATTTTATTAAAAAGTTTTTAGGGCTGTTATTACTCAAAAAGGGTAGTGCTTTTGTGTGGCGTGGTTACAACAAGGAAACAAAAGTGCCATAAAATCAAAACTTTCTACAACAAAGCTCTTTTTCATTTTTTCATTTACTGGAAAGAATAAAAGAACAATCAACTAAATTATGATTCAATAAACTGACCACAAACAATGTTTAAATACAAGAATCAATCACTAAACAAAGTGCTGGAAAATATTGAAGTGTCTGGCCATATTCCCAAAATAATGAGGTTATTCCCAAAATAATCCTTCTTAGACTCATTTTCCATTAAAAACATCTAAAATCCATAAAGCATTGCATCTCATGGCCATATTTCAACTATGAATAGTTTACCAAAGGACATTATAATGTTTTTAGTAACAATGATGGGTGTATGCATCTTGATAATGGTTAGGACAGTATAAAAAGATCCTTGGTCATTTAACAAATATTCTTTGGCTCAAGTGTGGTGAAATATGCATTGCAACACCACATAAGACCTTTCTATGGAATATTTGGCCTCTAATTGGGATATGGCTATGATTAATTCATTTTGGGGACCCGTGATGGGTCCAGGGGCATAGACCATGGTTGAAAAGGAAAAAAAGGTCCTTCACGGGAAGATTAACCTTCTAGGACTTACACATTGTGAGTCGAGCCCCAATCATGAAACATGTCCTCTCTATGGTGTCTTTGACTCCTAAGTGTCATTCCATGTGTCTATATGGTGTCCTTGACTCTCAAGTACATACCCTTATTGGATTTCAAGTGGTGTCATTTCTGCTAAAATGTAATAAATTATATTCTAACATTATATGTTGAGGTATAAGGCATGCTTGATGTCTATATGGTCTATAGTTATACTTAATGGGACTAATAATTTAACCCAATACTAGGTCATAAAATATTGCTTCTTTCTTCATAGCCTTTGGACTTAGTTGTGCCAAAATGTCCCTTAACCATATGGCCCTCATTTTGGTTCAAAATTATTCCCTTGAGAATGCCTTTTTGTTTGGATCATTCTCTGTATTTTCTGATGACTGGGAGATTTTATCTGACATTAAGAAAACTCCTCGCAGTTCAATCAATACTTGCTTGAGTCTGACATTAGCAGAATTTTCTCAGAATCTCATGATGAGAGAGTTGAGACTATCATGCTCAAATGTATGATCTTTTTAAACCACATAGTCCTGCAAGCCAATATGTAAGTTGTGTTTGGGTCTCACCCATAACAATTGAAGAATATTTTCGTGCTCATGTTTTATATGTTTTTATATGCTATGAGTTTTCAGCAACCAAACCACTGCCCACTGCCCAGCAACAGAAAAATGATGGCCCAGCACTAGCAAATGATCAGTGATTACTTTTGTGTTTGTTGACAGTTTATATAGTAGGGGGTTGGTGGGACACTAAAAAACCTGACTAAGGCTTTTTCATTATGTAAAATTTTAGGGCTTTTTGACAATATATGTTGAAAAGGTTATGACAGCTACTGTAAAAGCAAATGTTCATGATGAAATTGGTAGATTACATGTGCCTAGAAATCAGAAATCAGATTCCTTGGACTTGCAATTCAATACTGATGTTGTTGATTCCTCAAATAAGAAAGATCATCAATATTCCAATGCATCTCGGTTGCCAGGGATGGTCCTTACCTGTGAAGACCTTAAACAGTCCATTATTGCTGAAGCCAGTGAAAGTGTTTCCAAATTGCAAATTCATTATGATGAGAGTACAGATTCAGATGGGAATATATTGGCCAATGGGCAGAAGTTACAGAAGGACGACCAGGCATCTCAGCATCTCCTGTCGTTGTTGCAGAAAGGAGATCAGAAGTCATCTATGAATCAAGATCTCAGGGAAAAGTATGTTGCTCCTAAAGGTGGAGATCAACACGAGGATACTGGTAATGCTGAGAAAGTTGGATATCCAGAGAAAATTGGGGAAGCTCAGACACTGGAATTGCTATTTGGAAAAGCATTCATGAAGGAGTTGCGTTCTGCAGATGCCCCTGTTTCAGTAAAACCACCTGTTTCAGGAAAATCATTTTCCAACGATGTATCTCTAGGAGGTAATGGACTAGAACCATTGTTTACAGTGTCTCTGAATCCACAAAAGTCACTTCCAAATGCAGAATTTGAGACAGGTATTGACAAACTTGATGTCAGTTCATCATCTATGAAAATGAACATGAAGGATGGTAAAAGAGTAGTTTTACAATCACAACAGTTGTCATTAGATGGAAATGCATATGGACCTGATCAGGATCTGTGGCCCAACTCATCGAATCTAAACATTGAGATTCAGGGCAACATTGGTAATTCCCAGTTTGAAAATGCAAAGGGAAATTTTGCTCTATTAGGGACGGTGGCTAAAGCTAAGTCAAATGCCATGGATGAAGGAGAATATTCTGGTAGTTTGATTTCTGATTTTGGAAGTAACTTGGAAAAGGAGGGCAATTCAAGTATTAGAGGTGTTTTTGATTCTGGAAGCAAGAAACCTATGTTTGATGCGGGGAACATGGCCATTGGTCACTCATTCACTGGGCAGAGTGACTCCATTGGGAGGTCAGCTTTTCTTAGAAGATCACAGAGCAATGGGAACTCTTCCCCATTGCCTGTTTTTGATGAGTTTCTTACTACACGTTTAAATGGATCACAGATGCCTGATAAATTTATTGGTTCAGATGTTCCGAGATCAATGCCAGAAATTGTTCAGAAATCTATGGCTTTCAAAGATGAAAAGAGTAGATATGAAGATCATAATACAAGCATGATTGATGCAGCCATTCAGCACTTTCGAGCTGCCGATGCACGTGCCTTTTCAACATATATTGTGATAAAGGGATTGATTTATTACATTTGTTGCTCTCAAAAATTAACTGTGTCACAACTGTATACTTTATGATGATGGCATGGACATGTTTTTATGCTATAATGCCTTGACTTCTACAACATGACTGGCCAAGAAGATGACAATGCAAAAAAGGCATAGGGAAATTTCAAGATCCTATGTTTGTTGAACCCAGAATAGGTGGTCTGTTGGGCCTATTTGATATTCTTGGGATTTAAACTTACATTCCTCTGCCTGAAGAAGACAAAGAAGAAATTGCAATTGAATAGAAGAAGCATCAGTTTTCGGAATGAAAGACAAGAAACATTGACGCAAAGAGCAGTGAGAATTCTACTGATGAACCCCATCCATCACCATTAATGAAATAAAAGGAGGAGATTTCTTCTTCACGTCACTTCTACACACACCCTAGGAATACCTTGAATTCCATCATCCGTATGGGATCAACCCTTCACCAAACCTATTGGAAAACAAGTCTACAAAAGGTGATAGGAGCATTAAAAGAAAACCGAACTCTAACCACAAGGGGTAGTGGGATTGAATTGCTAACCATATGATAGAGAACTACCAATGTTCCATGTACCATATTGCAACACCACCTCATTAAATCATACTACGACTTGTTTTTGCTTCATTCTGTTGATATATTCCAGATTATTATGGCCCAAAGATTCAACAAATGTGTTGTTTTGTGTGAGTGGAACCCCTAGTGGAACAAACTCTGATCTCAAGAGTGCAGGAGCCTAGTGGTGTCCTATGTTGCCCAGAAACTGCCAAAATCATTATCAAGCAGCTAATAGTTTAGTAAAAAACTGTGATCTGCCCAACTTCGACACATTGAAAAGAAATGAAAGAGGCAAAGCATAGAACTAAAGAAGTTGAGCAGTACCAGAGGGAAAGGCAAGCACAGATCAACAACCTTCAAAACGTTTACCAGCAGACCCTCATGAATTATGTCTCCATGCCTACAAGGTATGCCCAACAAGTAGAATTCAAACTCAATTCAGCTTCCATCGGCTATGAAAAACGAAGGGCGAGTTATAATAAAAGATTTCGAAGGGCGAGTTATAAACGAAGGGCGAGTTATAATAAAAGATTTCAGAGTCTGACAGCATTAAGAATTTGGGGATTAAACTCACAGTGTAATCATGGATTGAAATGAAACACGCAGGGTCTAAGATGGCAACAAAAATTGAATTGCAGATATTTCACATTGTCACATACCTCTTAATGCTCGAAACCCTTCTGAGAATCTGAAATGCACAGCTAAAGCAGTTTGCAAACCTCCAGGAGTCCAGATACACGCTACAAACTGGTAATCTTTGAAACAAACAGTAATTGAGCCTCGTATGGGTGAAAATCAAGAATTTTACCTCGTATGGGCGATGCTAGGGGTTGTATTGGCACTCTAGCAGCCAAATCGCGGGCGAATCGGACTCCAAAACCGCAATTTCTTCAAATCGAGGGCGAACCATAGCTCCAAAAAAACCCATGCCAGAATCGAGGGCGAATAACAACTCCAGAAAACCGCCATGCCAGAAATCACGGGCGAATGAGTTTCCAGGAAACACCATCCCTAAAAATCGGGGGCGACTGGTGCATCCAAGGAAAAATCACGGAAAATAAACTGGCGAAAATCGATTTTTCCCTATTTCTTCCACAAAAATCGCGGGCGACTGGTTTCTCCTATAAATTCTTCCTAAATACGATTTTGGCTATATAGTTGTTTAATATTTACAAAATAATAAATAGTGGGCTATTAAAATTAATTCTCAAAAACCTCTTTTACTTAAAAATTCGCCCTAAAAAAAATTAGAAACCTTCTAAATTCGCCATTGGGCTAAATTTCGCCCCTAAAATCATCCCTGGCAAACATAGGGAGGTCGCACATGCAAACATAATGTATAGGTAAAGAATTATTTTACCTATATAGGGTAAAATAGAGCTTAGAGGGCTAATGGTTAAAGGATTGGAGGTAAACAATTAAAGGACTTAAGGGGTTTAGCAGTTAGGGGATTTAGGGGTAAAGGGATTAAGGACTCTGGGCTTAGGGGGTTAGCTTTTAAGATGTTAGGAATTAAGGTCTAAGGTGTTATAGTGTTAAGGGATTAGGGAATTAGAGGATAAGAACAAAAGTGAGGGGAGAGAAATGGTTAATTAAGGGACTAGGGATTTAAGGAGCAATACCTTTATAGGTTAAGCGATTTAGGGATAAACTATTAATGGGGTAATGGATTATGTGTTAAGAGATTAGGTGCTTAGGGGTGTATGGATTTAGGGGGTTTGAGACTTAGTAATTATGGGTTTAGGCCTTTAATTTCCCTCCCTTATCATTACTCTCTCCAAATCCTTAAATTTATGTCCCTTGCCCCCCCTCTCGTATCCCTCTTCTCTCTCGCATCCCCTTTATCTCCATTCAACAAAACATAAGTTATGTAGTTCATACCGCTCGAGCGTTATTATTTATATAACACTCGAGCGTTATTATTTATATAACGCTAGCATGTTATGTGAATAATAATGCTTGAGCATTTTGGATATAAAAAAACACTAGCGCATTTCTTCTAACACCAAGCACGCGAAACAAATATTTGAATTTAAACAGAACACACGAGCATTCTGAGCACCTAATAACCTCCTCCTCACGCACCCACATGTCATCCACAATCCGATGTGGTTGGTTCATACTTACCAACACTATTCTATGGAATGTGCTGAACCATAGCTAATTGGGCGTTTCCACAATTTTTCCTTAATATGCATGTCTTTTACCGCTCTCTATAGCATGACATACATGACCATTTTTTACGAAATTTTAGGCATAGATAGAATTTTTTATGCATATTCCAAATATGTAATTTTCTAAAAAAAATATTGTTTTATATATTTGTTTCCTAATTTTCTCGTGTCATCACTCCTTAAGTAAAAAAACATGATGTTAGTGTTTCTTCCTTAAAATTTTCATTTCACAACCATTTAAAAAAAAATTATATTGCACTAATAGACACCGATCTCTACATGCTATAAAAAATTCAAGTCTAAATAATTTCATTAAGACCTTCAAAGGTTGCACCCACATTTGGCGTACCGTTCTCGAGGTTTGATCACTTGCATAATTAAAAACAATAAATTAAATATTTAATTTTGGAAAAATAGTGTTGCACTAGTGCTCTGGGTTCTATACATGTCTACCAATTTTTGTATCCCGAAACTATATTTTAGGCACTCAAAGGATGCACCCACAAAAACATATACCTTATCATTTGCCAAAAAAATAAAAAGTGAAAGTTAGAAAAGATTAAATTTGACATAGTTATGTAAATTTTCAATACATAAAACTTATATATTCGAAAACGTTATTCAATTTTCTACATTTCATATTTTTTACTCGATGCAAGATATCTTGTGTAAGTATCTCAAAAAAAACAATTAAATTGAGGGATGCCTGATTTTTTAGTTTTCTATTGCATCTAACGTGCCAAAAGTGACCCTCATTAGCTTGCACATGCCCATAGGTAAATTGGGGTTGTGACATATATACTTTCTGTAAGGCTTCTAGAATGGAGGTTAGCCAGAAAAAATATTTTCTCATTCAGAATGTAGTGCTGAATATTTCTTTGGTCTCTATCTTACAACGGCTTCCATATAAAGTGGTGGACCTTTTTGAAGATTTTAAATACCTAGGTTTTTCTTAAAAACCTAACAATTATAAAAATGTGGACTAGTTTTGGCTTATTCACGGGTTGGATCAACGACTTAGTAATTGGAGTTATAAGTGGGTATCTCTTGGCGGCCACCTCATCGTGGAAAATTCTTTCTTAGAGAGTCTTCCAATTTATTGGATGATGCTAGTAGAGATCCCAAAGGTGTCCAAAAGTCGATTTTGAACTCTGTTAGGAAGAAAATATACAACTTTTTATGGTCTGGAAATTATACACATTCAAAGATGCATCTCTCTCATTGGGATAAATTAGCGAGACCCAAATATGTAGGTGGTTGGGGGTAACAAAATTTACGTTGGTTTAGTGAGGCCTTGATATTGAAGAGCCTTCACCGAACTCTTTTTGCAGAAGGTATTTGGAAAGACCTTATGCGGGAAAGTATCTAAAGAGTATGCTTGTTTTACATTGGATCAGAGAGCCTCCATTAAAGTGGCCACGTGATTCTCCACTTTGGAAGGGCCTAATAAAAGTCTTAAAATGGTTATAGGATGGTCTTTCTTGGAGAATAGGTGATGACCGATTGATCTTTCTTGTAGTAGACTCCTTTGTCGGTGGTGAAGGTTTTTCTTAGCTGCCCGAAGGGCTCCTTACTCAACTTCATGCGTCTGGTATTTTTAGGTTGGCTCAAATCAAGAAAGCAGTAGGATCGTCATATTATTGGATCACTATGTGTGATCTTGGATTAGAAGATTCCATTGTTGTGGAGTGGTCTTATTTTCGCTATCGACTCAAGCATCTGGGTATCTTGTTGTGGGACAAGCTAGATCAACTGGTTTGGTCTTCAAATAAGTTGGCTGGTCAGCTATCTGTTAAGTGTGGGTATGATTTTATCTTTTTTTTTCATTCAAATTACCATCCTCCTTAGTGATTCAAATATCTGTGGAAACTCTCGTGTCCTCTCAAAATCCGATGCTTTGCATGGTGTTGCTTGGAAAAACGGATCCTTACATGGGAAAATTTATCCAAAAGGGGATTCCATGGTCTGAATCTCTGCGTTCTCTATAAAAAATATAACGAGACAATGCAACATTTGTTCATTGATTTCCCAGTCACTCATATGGTTTGGGAGAACATCACCTCCAGTTTAAGGTTTCTTATAAGTTGGCCTTCATAATATTTTTTTGTTTGTTGGTCCACTTGGTATAAAAATGCTACAAAATTCAGATCCTTTCCTTTCATCATCTATTGGTTCATCTAGAAAGCAAGGAATGAGTCGATCTTTTAGGATAAAACGATCTTACTAAAGAATATTTCAGCAAAAAGCATTGGTATTTTCATAGAGTTTTACAAGCATAGGCTTCATAGGAGTTTGAAGTTTTATGTTGAACCGATTTTCCCAAGGAACATGATCTACAGATTTTTTGATGGTGCAGCGACAAAGGAAAGAAATGGGGTGGGAATGCTCATTCAAATTGATGAGAAGAGAAGATATTCCTTATGGATGGGATGCGACCAAAGATCCAATAACATAGCAAAATTAATGGCCTTATGGGGAATTCTCTATTTTACTAAAATCAAATACTTCAACTTGGAAAGGATTTAAGGAGACTCTAAAATTATTATCAATTGGAGTAGGAATATTTCAAATTTGCAGGTGGATCTACTATCTCATTGGTGTGATAGGGTGGAGGACCTTCTGGATAGCTTTCTGAAGGCCCAGTCAGGTTCATTGATGTAACTTTGATTCTTACTTGGAATAGCAAGTTACATTCTTTTCATATGAAAATAATTAAATCAAACTTGAACTCTCAAGGTGCTCATCTAATTGTAATTTACACTATTTACAAAAAGATATCTACACTATAATACAAGTATTGTAATTTGCGGTCTTTCCCAAAAGATATCTATACTATAATACAAGTGGTCATCCTTAATAAAAATAAAATAATAATTTTTTTTTAAATTAGGGTTTTTCGAGGTTCAAATATCTACTTGGTTTATTCAAATCATAGAAAAACAACTACAACATATTAAAAAATTAAAAAAAAATTGAACCAATAAAAAAGCTACAATATATTAAAAAATATAACAAAAAATGAACCAAGAAAAATTTATGATATTGGAGTGTTATCCTTCTCACCCATTTACTATACCTGAGCAATATTTTGAGCTCATAATGAAAATATCATGTAACAACTTCAAACCCGTTATTGACTTGACCTTGTGCTCAAAAAAATCTAAGGTTTACCTTAAATACCATTCTCAAAATGAGAGAAAATACTCAAAAGTTTTCCTTAAAATATTACCAAAAGCCACTCTTATAGCAATGAAACCCTACCTAATCAAATCTTATATAATAATAAAATTCATAATTAAGACATTAGGCTTTATATTGAATAATCACTATAACTACACTAGTATAAGTGCTCAGGGGTTACTAAAATCCACTCTTATAACATTAAAACCCTACCTAATCAATTTTTATATAATAATAAAATTCATAATTAAGAAGTTCCACTTTATATTTAATAACCACTATAACTACACTATTACTACTCCTTGTGGACTTCAATCTTTTTACTATCCCATGGACTCTTTCCATTATTCCCACAGGAAGGATCACAACGAGCCATTCAACCCCCATTACACATAAACTTCCTTTGAAGTGATATTAAGATCAAAGACCCACAAGATTTATAATAGGCTAGTTATGTGACTATAGAATGTAAAATGCATTGATTTCATTTATTTATTATTATTAAATTTCAAGGTTAAATGTAAGATCAAAGGCCCACCAGATTTATAATAGAGTAGTTATGGTGACTATAGAATGTCATTGATTTCATTTATTTATTATTATTAAATTTCAAGAGCTTTAGATAATTACAATTAAATAAATAAATGGTGAACTAAATATAATTTGACAACAATAAATATATAGGCTTTGGCACAATCACAATCACACTTGTCCAATAGCTTTTTGATTAAGAATTAATTCAAAATAAAGTGGTAGGCCCAATTTGTTAGGTTTTCTTAAGAACATAAATAAAGATCTAGGTAACAAATTTGCTTTAAAACACTAAAAAACAAATATTACTCCTGCTTTTCTAGAATTGTAATATTTTGGATGATGGGCTTAATTCTTTCCTTAATTCTTCAAAAAAAACTCCGGTGGAAGATGGACGCACCATTTCCAAAGAAAATTGTCACGGCAATCAACCAATCCAATTTTGTGGCAGGGCTTCCAAGTTTTGAAATTGGACAGAATAGTGTGGAGGCTAGTTAGTTGTTTGCATAGTGTCGAGGCCAGTAAATTGTTTTTAACCATAAGTAAAGTCACCAGCTATAGAAAGCGTTGTAAATTTATTGTCCTTGAGATTATAATGAGATTATAACTAGTACAGTTACAAGTAAAGTGGTCGATGAACACCATAAGCATAACCAATCATTTAGTTTTGTAGAAACCACTGGTTGTTAAACAAAGACTAAACATAAACTAATTAATATAAACATAAAAATAAACGCTATTTAATAAACATACCTTGTTTCTTAACAACAACTTAACTAATGCATTTGAACATAACAAGATACGACGACCATGAAATAAATCTCCATGGTACACTTGTTACACTTGGGTTAATCTTAGTTGATCCACTCAAGGAAGTCCAAAATCTCAGATAATATCTAAACACCTATCGATGTAAAAAATGTCTGTAACAAAGTGTCTACAACATTTGTTAATAGTAAATTTCGGAGCTTTTATAGACGTTTTAACAAAACAGAGACCTATGTCTGTTTTCTGATCAGAAAAATGCATAATCAAACCCTCGACAAGGCTTCTACTATATCAGATCCCTGTTGCATATTTCTTTATGGATCTTAGCTGTGGAAAATGCAGTGATTGCTCAATATTCATATAAATTCCCAGATATAAACCCTAAAAACTCACCACATAATTACCCTTTATCTAAGACAACAAACATCAAATAAAAAATGGAGGATGGACGTCTAAAAAAACTAAGAAAGCAATTCCGTACAGGTAAACTAATGTTACAGTGTCTTCTTATTATGTCTTTGACATATATGATTCGCGAAGCTCAATTATTTCAATGTCGTACACTTCTATTTAATTGAATTTTAAAAATAAGCAATTATTTGAATTCTTATTGGTTCGTTCTAATGATGTAAGCCTCGGGATTTGGCGCTCGGGCCTTGGCGGCGTTGCTTACGCAAGACCTGCTACGGATCTCGGTAAACCCCATAACCGGAAATTTATTTCTTCCATTCAAGTCTTGGTGACGACCAGCATTGAACCTGTCTACCTACCTATATGCCCTTAGCAGACCTGACAGAAGCTCGTGGCAGTAAGATCGATCGGTTTCGGGTCAAACCGATTTTAACACAGTGCACTTAATGAAAAGAGAGCCTGAGGCTGTAATGAAAAAACTTTTGTAGAGAATACAAAAAGGTGAAACCCCAGCATAGTTTCAGATACTTCCTATTGAAACAGAGAAATCCACTTTTTGTTCTGAAAACAAAGATAAAGAAATTGGACCAAATGGTGGAAAGGTGTTTGAATAACGGTATAATCTTAACGTGGGTGATTTAAAGTGGCTTATAGAGCATCCCAACGCAGCAGGAGCATTTCTAGTCTCTGGAAATGGACACTTTCCCTGCTAGGAAGAAAAGTATTACCTGGAAATATCATATAATTTCCAACCTTGCTGTAGTTGGGATTCCGTCATTGAATCAGAAGAAGTTGAGACAGCTTCCCCATGTCTTTTGCAGGGTTCTGGAACTCCCCTTCAAGTTAGAGGTCCCTGTGGCAATAGAGGAGAATGGGGAGTGTTTCAGGTTTATTGTGAACAGTGACGAGGCACTGGCATTTTAGGAGGCGCGGGCTAAAATTATAGAAATAGCTCCTGGGGTGATTAAGGTTGTGATTCGGGAGGCGAACAGAAAACCCAGGATTTCCATGGATGAGCAGGAATTGGATATGTGGCGTTTTAGGCTGCTTTCGTCCACTATGCCAGAGCTGTCAACTGTAGTGTACAGTGATGGGAAATTTGTTGTGAAGTTGTTATGAAATTTGAGCCAATTTTTAGCTCGATATGGAAGAGCTGGTCGTCTATGGCTGATTGCGATTGCAACGTGTGAAACATACCTGCGTTGTCAAGTATATCATCCCTTATATGGAGAATGATTGTTTCCTAGGTTCTCCCTTGTTTCTTCTGCTTTCCAGGTTCTCCAGTTATTTTAGTGTTTAAAAGATACGTCTTGAAATGCTTCAAATATGTCATTATTTTAGATTTGGTGGATCATAATCAGCATCTTCAATTTTGGTTTCTATGTTTTTTGTTTGATGTACATATTTCAGAACCACAATAACGACCTAAACATTGCCCATCCACCAAGTGCAGAATGAATGACCAATAGCCAGACCCTAAATTGACATTTGAACCGAGGCGGCCTGAACTAATAATATTTAAATGCCTAGATACCAGTAGGCAAGGTGACAAATCCCTAATTATATGGGATCTTACAATTTTTAAAACAATGCCTAAGGTTATGTGAAAATGCTTCAGGATAGAAGGATGAGTGATCGAAGGATGAGGAACATATTCCCATTATTTCAAGGATAGAAGGATGAGGAACATATTCCCATTATTTCAAGGATAGAAGGATGAGGAACATATTCCCATTATTTTAAGGGCTTTGGCATTTACGTTAGTTGCATATTTGCTGGTAATTTAAAAATATTTATGTTTCCTTTCAAAACAAATCTCTTGCCTAGAAAATTACAATAATTGTATTATGATATAATACCTTAGTCACTTTCCTGGTTTGCATAGAGGCTTCTATCTATGCTAATAGTGGTAGATTGTTATGGTTATCGTAGGATTTAATGCTTAGCAATAAAAAAACAATGGCAAAGGAAGAGGCATAGATGGCAGTTAAGAGGTACTTTAATTCAAATGGCTTGCCATTCTTTCATGTTCAATCTCTGTTCCATTCTTTCATGTTCAATCTTCGTTCTTTTGGGGAATGGTGAGTACTATTTTGAATTGTGGAGGTGGTGGCAAACCTCCATTTCATAAAAAATTGAGTACTAATGATTTGAGCAAGTTTATAGATACATTATTTTTATTCATCTTAACTTCTATCAATCATTCACAACTCCAAGCAAATATATCCTTCCTATAGCTTTCTACAAATAGAATAGGTAGCAATGTCAAAGACATTGCCACCACGTGGCTCTTGTTTATGAACAAAACGGTTATGTAACTCTATGGAGCTAAGCCTGGCGAATTTTCCAAGTCACAGAAGGAATAGCATAATGGAAAAAGAAACTTGGCATTGAAAATTTTGATACCACAAGTCTTTATGGTCCGAAACGATAGTAGGGATTTCTCACAGTTTCTTTAAAATAGTGCTGAAGATTTACAATCGGTTGCTTGTGGTTGTCGAGCGAGATGGCTCACAAGGGCTTTATTTAAATACTAAGCATATGGTTTTGTGTTTCAACAATGCAGCGCTGCTCATAGATACGGGCCTTGATAAGTTGGTTGCTTCAGCTTTTGCCTTTGTCTGCAACATTAATAAGTTGGTAGAGGCTTAGTGACAACGGTTAATGGACATAAAACAAATACTATTTAATAAACATACTCATTTTCTTAACCACCACTTAACTTAGCTTATTTAAATCTTAATCAAGATGCATTTGAGCAAACAAGATAAGACTACCATAAAATAAATCTTCAGTGTACACTTGTTACACTCAGGTTAACCTTGTTGATCCACTTAATGAAATCCAAAATCTCAAATAATATCTAAACACCTATGAGTGTAAGTGTAATGATGTTCATGACCATAACGATAAAATGAAAAACCATTAACATAAAAATAAGATGGTGAGTCATAAGCATACACTAACAGACTATTTAAGAGTCTACAACAAGGTGCATAGCACTCGCCCCTGTCCCCGAGCTCCAAAGCCTCATGCTTACATCATCGAAGCAAAATTTAACTAAATGTTTTTTTAATTAAATTAAATTTAATACAAACAATTCCTAAACTATTTTAATAAAGCCTCATGCTTACATCATCGAATCATGGAAGCAAAATTTAACTAAATTATTCTTTTAATTAAATTAAATTGAATACAAACAATTCCAACTTATAGTAAAGATTACCAACGGACATTTTAGGGTATATGTTTTCTACTACGCATGTACATAACAAAAGTCATGCGGCCATCTTACTTTGCAACTTCAAACTTCAAGTGACATTTATCACGATTCACATTATTTAACATCTCTTTAGTGTACAAATGGAAAACTCCATACGGCTACTAGGCAATCTTCGAAGTGGAGGGTTTATTAAAACAATTCAAAAAGATTATACGTCGGTCGTTTAGATCTCATTATTAGTGTTCCTTATTAAAGTAATCCGCCCGACAAAACCGGACGCTAAATACTCTCTCGAATTCCGACAAAGTAGTCGGTGGGGGTTGTCTCCCTCGAATATCGACAAAGCAGGCGGTGGGGCAGCGGACTTGACTTTGACGAGAAAAGAGGTGGTAGGGTTTCCATAACGAGTAGGATAAAATACAACCAAAACGCCCAGCTTTTCTGACGAGATTTTGATAAAAACTTTGAAATTGTTGCTGGAAATTATTATTTCTGTAATTTTGTAATTGTGATTGTCTCTTTTTTCCAATGGAAAAATCACCTTCCTGCTATTCCGAAGAATCAAGGAAAGCTTGAAATACAATCATTACAATAGGGCTCAACAAGAGCATCATGTCACTTACAAGAATTGAACCTGGGTGGGGAGGGTAACAATCTTTCCTCCCAACCACCCAACCTACAACCAATGGACAATTTTTAAAGGGTGGTTCACGGTTTGTTAGAGGGCTAGTCCACCTAGGGAAATGGTCACCACCTGCTATTCTTGAGAATCAAGGTGACACGAATTACAATCATTACAATATGGGCTCAACAACAACGATATGTCCCTTACAAGAATTGAACATGGGTGGAGAGGGTAACAAGCATTCCTCCCAACCACCCAGGCTACAACCAATGGACAAATATTGTGATTGTCTCTTGTAAACTAAATATTTAATTTTAAAATTATTCTTACTAATTTAAACCATTCAAATTAAACAAAAATTGCTCTACCAAATTCGGGCTAATCGGAGCGTTTTGGTTAGCGCTTGTGCTGCGCGCTGTTTAAAGTTTTCCGAAAGTATATTTTAATTGGGCTGCTTCCATATTATACAGAATCTATTTCTGCAATTACATTCGCCTGATAATTGAGAGTGGTGGGTGTTTCTGGAATTGTATGTATTAAGTGGGCTACTTCCATATTAGACCTAATATGTTTCTGCAATTGCATTCGCCTCTTGGAGTTGTCCATGTGAGTGGTAATTGAGTGTTTCCATGATTGTAGTTGTTGGACCTCTCTTCTGTACCGTTGCACTGTGACAATCAGGGTATTGTCATCACCGATTCATTCACTGCAAGATGAGGCTCAAAACAGCCGCCATGCAGATCTCTATTTTCCTCACTTCCTTGTTTCTATGCCCATCATCCGCTATCACCAATTCATCGTTCCATGGAGATGCCAGAGTCCTCATTGCAATGAAAGCAGCAATGATCGATCCTAATCATCTGTTAAATAGCTGGAGTGCCTTCACTCACACCGCCCATTGTTCTTGGACCGGCGTTCAATGTGACCATGTTGGCCGAGTAGTGGCTCTAGATCTCTCTAACATGGGTATTTCGGGACCATTCCCTAGTGAGCTCACAAATCTGCAAGCGCTCCGTTTTCTGAACATCTCTAATAACTTCCTCAGTGGAAGCCTCCCCGCCAACATATCAAAATTGAGGAACCTAGAGGTCCTCGATGCCTTTTATAACAATTTTTCAGGGACATTGCCAATGGATTTGAGCTATCTAGTGAAGCTCAACCATCTTGAGCTCGGCGGAAATTTCTTTTCGGGCAGCATTCCTGGTGAGTATGGGAAGCTGAGAAATTTAGAATATCTTTCATTGTATAGAAATAGTTTGGGTGGAAGAATACCAAGAGAGCTTGGCAATCTGTGGAACTTGCAAATACTTTATTTAGGATACTACAATGTATTCGACGGAGGGATTCCTCCCGAGATAGGCAATTTGGGCAAGCTTGTACAACTCGATATGTCTGGTTGTGGTCTTAGTGGTGCAGTTCCCGCTGAGCTTGGTGTTCTGAAAAATCTGGCTGAAATGTATTTGTATGATAATGGCTTCACTGGCCCTATTCCCCCTCAACTGGGACATCTTGCGAGCTTAAAATGCATGGATCTATCCAATAACTCTCTCTCCGGAGAAATACCCGTGGAACTCTCGGAACTAAAAGAGTTGAAAGAGCTGTATCTTTTCATGAACAGACTACATGGCGGGATTCCATCTTTCATTGGGGACTTGCCAAATTTGGAGGTTTTGAATCTTTGGCAGAACAATTTCACAGGTCTGGTGCCTCAGCAACTGGGCGTAAGTAGAAATCTAATCGAAATGGATATTTCTTACAACAAACTGACCGGTTCGATCCCTGACAGTCTATGTAAGGGTGGAAGGCTGGTGAATTTGACTATAGAAAATAATTTATTCTTCGGCCCGATTCCTGACTCTCTGGGCAAATGCAATTCTCTGCAAATGGTCCTCATGCAGCAAAATTATTTGAATGGTTCAATCCCTGCAGGCTTACTATACTTACCCATGTTGATTGTGATCCAGTTGCAGAACAATAATCTCAGTGGGAGCATATCCGAGGAAACTAATAATGTATCCTCCATGCTATTGCGGATTAATATTTCCAATAATAGTTTAAGTGGCTCTCTTCCTTCATCCATAGGTAAATTATCTACTTTGCGGGCACTTCAGATCCATGGAAATCAATTAACTGGTATTGTTCCGCCAGAGATCGGCCAACTGAAGAAGATTTCTAAGATCGATTTCAGTAAAAACAGGTTTTATGGTATGATTCCTACGGAGATTAGCAACTGTACTTCTCTCCAATACATTGATCTTAGCCAAAACGAGTTCAGCGGTCCAATCCCAATGGAGATTACCAGGATGAGCAACCTGAACTTTCTAAACGTATCTAGAAATCACTTGAACGAGAGCATTCCGGGAGAATTTATAAAAATGAAGAGTTTGGCCTATGCGGATTTCTCGAACAATAACTTTTCAGGCCTTGTTCCAGACATGAGTAGTCTGGTTTGGTATTTCAGTGCAAGTGGGAATCCCTACTTATGCGGACCACAATTGCGCCCTTGTGGATCATCACACATCAAGCTTGGACTTCTCTTGCCTCTCCTATCGTTTGGAATTCTCTTCTTCTGTTCGCTGGTGTTGGCACTTGGGGTACTCATAATTCGCAAGAGAGCCATCAGGAAACGAGGCGACGGCAGCTCATGGAAGATGACGGCCTACCAGGATCTCAACTTTGGGAGCGACGATGTATTGAAATGCATAATGGAAGAGAATGTCATCGGCAAAGGAGGAGCCGGAGTTGTGTATAAAGGCTTCCTGACTGATGGCGAACAAATTGCAATCAAGAAACTTATAGGGACTGATACCTTCAATGGGTCTTCAAACGATCATGGTTTCTCCACAGAAGTCCAGACTCTCGGCAAAATTCGGCATCGGAATATTGTTAGATTGCTTGCGGTTTGCTCCAACCATGACACGAATCTTCTGGTGTATGAATACATGTCTAATGGAAGCCTAGGAGAGCTGCTTCATGGAAAGAATGGAGGACATCTGGATTGGGATAACAGATACAAAATTGCAGTGGAAGCTGCCAAAGGGTTGTGCTATCTTCACCATGACTGTAGACCGCTTATCCTTCATCGCGACCTGAAATCCAACAATATTCTTCTCGATTCCAACTTTGAAGCACATGTTGCAGATTTTGGCCTGGCCAAGTTCTTGCATCATTCTGGCACCTCGGGATGCACGGTTTCAATCCCAGGCTCTTTTGGGTACATAGCTCCTGGTAAGTTGCTGTATCAATCGTTTTCTCAGTGTCGATATAGTCGTCCATAGCCAATTTTAGAAGAGGTGATCGCCTAGCAGTTTTACTGTGCATAATGGTCTAGAAGTTATATCTAATAACCGAAATACAACCGCATAAATTAGAGTAGAAAATTGTGGAAGATATCAAGTAAAATCATTTCAATAAAGTCGTAACAGTTCTTAATTTTAGAGATTTTGCATTCACATTCAACTTAACGTTAATTATTGAATTAACAGAGTACGCATACAGTGTGAAAGTGGACGAGAAGAGTGACATCTACAGCTTTGGAGTGGTTCTGCTTGAGCTGCTAACGGGTAAAAAGGCTGTGGGTGAATGTGAATATGAAGATGAAGAAGGCATGAACATAACAGGGTGGGTGAAGAAGATGACAAGCTGGAACAGAGAAGAAGTTACGAAGGTTATTGATCCGAGGCTGAGCTGCGTCCCAATGCAAGAAGCCATGCATATATTCTGCGTGGCTCTGCTCTGCATAGAAGAGTACCCTGTAGATAGACCTACCATGCGTGAGATAGTAAAAATGCTTACATATTTTTCCATGTAATAATTTTACAGTGTCATATGTCGAGAGGAGGAAAGATTCGACCAAAGCCTGGTCCATGGAGTAAGCTCCTCTTTATTCTTTATACTTTACTGTACGTAGTTAGTATTATGCCTTTTTAACTCTTCCTATCCATTTTCATGTTTTTGAGTTTGTTATTAATAGTGGTTTAGTCATAAGAAAAGTCGTTATAATTATTGAGGTCCATATACTTGCAAAGTAAAGTCGCTGGATTTGAAAAAAAAAGTGGCTGTAATGATGGGAGTGGTACGTCGGCTTGGAATTTGGTTTTATCTTTTTACTTTGTTTTTATACTTTTCTTTGTGAAAGAATATTTTGTTTGAAATTGTAATTTTTAACAATGAAGTTTTAATGTCCCTAATAATTTTTTTTTTTAAAGTTACTTTTCCATAATGAAGTTTTAAATTAAAAGCTACCCTTTAATCTATGTCATTTTGAAATTTTTTCTAATATTCTTGAAATTTTATATACATACATGAAATTTTATATATATACATAGATATATTGAAATTTTTGTATTTTCTATTCAATCTTCATAATCTCACTTTGATTTTATAGTTTAATTATGAAAATTGAAATATTAAAATACAAAATATAAAAACTTGGTCTTCATTACATAATATTTACTATTTTAGTTTCAAACCAGAAAAGATTTACAAAATACAATAAAGCTTCAAAACTACTAGGCTACTCTGAGCTATATTGCTCATGATGGATTTATGGTAGTTTTGACGAACCTTGGAAGCACGAGTGAAACCACTCATGTACATTGATGGTGGGAGCTGTATTATAAGACTACTTAACACTAATCTTCACTATCTTGATGGTCTAGTTAATGAGAAAGTAGACAAGTAGTATCTAATTCCTTGTGATGTTTTTGAAGAATAATGGACATAAGGGCTAACTTATTACATATGTTGTGATTCTAACCACATGCTACTAGGGATCTTTACAAACTTAATTTTTGAAGGACAACCTTAGGCTATCTTATGAAAAGATAGAGATATAAGTTCAAACATGGTGAAATAGTGACAGGGATAAGTGTCTAATCATGTGTATGGTAAGGAGTTTGGTACTTTTAAGCATATACATCGTTAAACTGAACTAAGGACGGCCACTTCGTAGATCCATTAACAACTCACTAGGCATTGGTGGGCTAGTATGATTGAACCTGCGGATTTTCCTTCACAGAATTCCTGTATATTGAATAAAATCTATGAACAATTTACTAATTGGAAGAAAGAATGCAACACTTTGTTAATAAACTTTCTCTACCTTTGCCTTGGCATTAACAACTATCCTTAAATAAATAATATGGTACCTTCCTATACAACTCTACAAGTAAGGGGATTGTTAATTAACTTTCCCTAGCTTTGGCTTGGCATTAACAAGTATCCTTAAATAAATATATATGGGTACTTATACAACTCTATGAGTAAGGGGATTGGGAAATGCCCTTTATATTATTTCAGGAGGGAATATTTTTTAGTTTAATGACATATTTGATACCAAGTATTCCCAATTCCTGTATAAGAATGAAATGATCTTTCTTAAGATCCTACTAGCAAAATAATAAAAAACAAAAAACAATTTCCTTTAAAAGAAAACAAGAATAGTTTAAAGAAAATAGAACAATTTTAAATTTATCAAAAAGTGAAGAGATATCTTAATGGAAGTTGTAATCAATAAATCTCAAAGTAGATGAATATACTCCTTCCCCATCAAAGGAGATCACCTTAAAGCTTCCTGCAAGTCGAAGTTGGGACTCGAGGACTTCAACCTAACCAAGCGATTGTGAAGTCCAATCATAGTTTGGCTTTCCTACCATATCTGATCAAGCTTATGAGATTCCTAATTATATAAACGTTTTTATATTACAATATTTATTGAGGCATATTAGCACTTTCTCGTATTGATTCGCCCCACCTCCTTGCTTGGATTGATATCTTTGGGCAAACTCTATCTCTATTTCCCTAATGAGAAAATCCTCTGCATAAAGAGAATAGAGGCCCATTAGATAAATGGAACCTACACCAAACTATTGGAAAAATTGCTTTACTCGACTGAAAAGGAAAAGTGATTGAACAAATTGACCAAATGGGCATGCATTTATGTTCTTGGTAGATCTCTCTTAAGAAAGTGTTTCTCCTTGATTCAAAATTTTGTAGTCGAGTAATTCAATAAGCCATCATCACGATTTAGATAGTTATTTAAGCCATCATCATGATTTAGACAGTTAAGCCAAGTTTTGCTGATAGTTAAGTTATCATCATGATTTAGATAGTTATTTAAGCCATCATCACGATTTAAAAACCCTAACTGTCTAAATAGTGATGCTGGCTTAACTATCAGTAGAACTTGGATGCCTACTCTCCTCCAATAAATTCTATTCATAGGATGAAGGTTTAATTAATTTGGGCTTGGATGACCTACAATATCCAAAGTTTGAATTAAAATTAAAATAAATAAAATCAAAAAATTAAAATTTGGATAGATTCATAAACAAGTTGACTAATGATGAAGGAGCCACTAAAAAAAAGGATGTTGTTTCTATTTATTCAAGAAAGGGAGATGAGAAAGGCCTCTACATCGTTAGTGTCTTAAAGATGAGATTAGATAGGGCTCAAAATGTTGACAGTAATATGGATTCCACTGCAGTCTCTCCAATAGATGCCAATGTGATATGTTGTTTCCTTGTGCTCCCCACAAATGAAGCATTTACTAGGCCCTTTCCAACCTCTTTGTATTAACGAGTCCCATGTTGGGATTGATCCCTTAAGTGTTACCCAAGCATGTAGGATGTTTTTTGGGGGAGTCAAAACCTTCTATAAACCTTGGCACCGCCAAGGACTCTTAGGAGAGTTGCTCAGATGTTGCAGTCTTTATCATAGCTTAACATAGTATTGTCCATTTTTTGGATCTTATTCCCATAATAATTCGTGAATAATTCATTGGCCTTTGATCTCAATTCAATGGCTGCAACTTGGATGAGGGAGTTTATATAGAATTTCCATTGACAACCTAATTTTTGTTGAGCTTGATATCTTATGTTGATGCCCAAGCCTAAGATTTGTTAACCATACTTGAGGGAGCTTAACTAAGCAAGAAAATATTTAGATTTCTTAGAGCATCTATAAGTTGAATGAGAATTTCATAGTCTACACTTTATCTTTCCCAATGGTCCACACCAAGTCTAATTTGTGAGCCATCTCCAACCTAGTTCCAATATAAGTGATCTTTGATAATTTGAGATAAGAGCACAATGGCCTTCCAAATGTTTGATCCCCGGGATGCTTTTTATGCAAAGTTCATAGAAATTATTATAGAGATGTCGGGACTATGTATTTTTTAATCAACATTTCATTCCAAATACCTCTTCAGTTAATTAGTTTCTAGATACCCTTTTTCATTAATGCCTTGCCAAACAACTTCAAATGTTTTATTCCCCAACTTCCCATATATTTTGAATGAGCCAATGTATCCGAAGTGGGCAACTCCATTCCCCTTGTTTCATTCATTCTTTTCCATTAATTCGTGACAAATATTTGTTTGATTTGAGATAAAGTATGGATGGGAGTGATCATCATTGTTATCTAATAGATTGGAATAGCCTAGAGAACACCTTTTATCAGGGTTAATCTACCCACTTTGGATATCCATTAATGAATTTGGTAGTTAATCCTTTCATATATTAATCAATCCACTAGCCAAGTCCAATATTTGATATCATAATATATTGTTTGGCCTTAACTAAAATCCCAGGTATTTTAGGTTTCAAACAAAATCCTAAATAGCGTAGGTAGCAAATTTAAGATTGTTTCCTGTTGGAATCAAGGGACATATTTGAAATGAATAAATGATTTTGCATGATTGATCACCATTCTCGATGTATTTTAGAAAATCTCTAGATTTATGGAGAGATCATTTTGCTTCCTCAGTGGATCCATTTCCAAAGAGCAATATCTCATCTTAGTAGAAACATCAAAATGGTAAGGTGGGTCGAAGGTGATACCTTAATCCCTTCAATGTTGTCGAATCTTCAGTTACAATAAGGAATAGGAGAGGGGAGAGTTGGAAACCTTGGCGAATGCATTATATGATAAGGAAGAAGGGAGAGGCTAAGCTGATAAGAAGAGCCAAAAATAGTGAGGAGATGCATGCTTCTATCCACTTGATGAAAACCCAAGAGAACCTTGTGTGTATCATAATCATACACAAGTATAGCCAACTAACACTATCAAATGCTTTTGAGAGGTCAATTCTGGGTTTGAAAGCCTTCTTACTCTAGGTTTTTACTGAGTAGAGGATCTCCTGGGTGGATCTGATGGCATATTCATGTCTCTACCATGTAGGAATCCCATTTTCCCGTGGGAGATGTGAATGGCTAAAGAAGAGACAAGTTCTATGATGAGCCACAATACCATAAATGATCTTGGGTGTTCCCATGAAAATTGGTAACACTTTTTGGAAAGATGTGAGCATGGATTTCCCAAAACACAAGCTCGATTGAAGGTTATTTAATCCCTTGATTGACCTTTCAAAAGCTCGATTGAGGGCTTAAAGAAGCCCTTGATCAAGCTTTTTCCAATAGCTTGATCTAAGGTTTAAATAACTCTCAATTGAGCTTTGGAGCTCAATGGATGGTTAGCTAAACCCTAGATCGAGGATTTAGCCAACATAAAAAAAAATATAAGTTATAGTAAACAAAATTACTTTTCTAATAGTTATTTTTTATTTTTGTTAACATAAAAAAAATTATTTTGCTAATATTTATTTTTTTATTTGGTAGTTGATAGTTATTTTATTTTACTATATTAATGTGTATTGGGTGGGATATTAAAATTTAAATTTTGAGACAAAGAAACAAAATAATAAATATAATTCATGACATCAAATACCATGGGATACCAAAACCATGGGCCATAAATCTAACAATAAGCATGCCTTAAGCTAATTACTAACAACCAAAGCTAAGACTTCTTAAGGAATTTTACAATGGTGTTTTCCAATCCTTTAAATATAATTCATCACATCAAATACCATGGAAAAATTTACCATGAGTTACTAAAACCATGGGTCATAAATCACTAACAACTAATATGCATTAAGCTAATTATTATTTGATTTAAATAATAACCTTATTACAAAATCTTTGAAATAATGTTTAAATGAAATAAAAAATATAGCAATCATAAAAATTTAAATTTTCTATTATGATTAAATAGCTCGATCAGGCTATTTTCTTAATCGCATGTAAACCCTCAATCGAGGTATTTAAAAAACTACTCAAACTCTCGATCGAGGATTTTTAAGACCTTGATCGAGCTAATAGCTCGATCAAGAGCTTTAAAAAAAAGACTTTAGCCCCTTTTTCTGTAGATTTAATTTTACTAGCCTCTTTGAAAGGCATAAACTTTATCATTAATTGTACCTTAGGTGGTGGACTTGATGCCTGTGGATTCATCAATGAATCATCTATCCGTTGGCATATAATTTATGCATTTTTGAGTTCGTATAATATTTTTTTTTTATTTTCTTTCAAAACTTACACTTAAAAACCACGTCCACAACTTCAAAGGGGCTCAAAGAAAATCAACAACATAAAAAGTAAACAACTATTTTTTTTTAAATATATATGCCCCACATTGACATGTCCTCTTCAAAAGGGTATTTTGGTTTTTAAATTTATGTAAGCCGTAAAAAAGTTTACATGTGCACAAATGTGTACAAAATAGAACTTAAATATCTAGTGGCTACTTTTGAAAATTAATAAAAATATAATTTTCTAAAATAAATTAAAAAAATATTTGTACAACTCAGTGCATTCTATGTAGATTATGAATGTTCATTTTTTTTTTTAAATGATACATTTATCATTAAATTATTTTACGTGCACACAAGCCACTTGTTAACTTTTCTTGAAATTTACAAAGACAAAGATATCATTAAATGCAATTTTGACACTTTAAATGATATTAGTATTTTTTTAAAATATCATTAAAAACACAACATAATTCCCTACAATTTGTGTTTTTATTTCATGCCAAAATTCACAAGGATATATGCATTTTTGAGGGCTTAGATTTAATAAATGAGTAAAATATCGAATTTTCACCATCACTTTTGGCAAAAAAGAGTAACCCATTTTCATGGATTCACCCTCTTTTATAAATAAATGCAAAGTGAAATAGGGAGAAAATACTCAAAACAAGTAGGGCTACTTACCTAGGGATATTTAGTTATTGATGGTCCCCATTGACAATTTTATGAAGAGCTTCAAAACTATCTCCACTATCTTGGCATTGTCTTCCTCTTTTCATCCACTTCGCACTGGCTTCCTACCTTCATGCTTATTCAACTTAACTTGGACTTTATGGATATTGGATCTTACAACTCTAACTTTAACATTGACTTCGAGCCTAGCTCTGTCTGTTTCTCAAGTTCTTACTCTATCTCTTTCTTAGATTTTAACTCTAGATTTGGTCTTAGCTTGAAATTTTTTTTGGCTTTGGCATTAGCCTCTTATATTTAAATCCATATTATCAACCAATTTCACAATATAAGAAAATATTTGGAGTCGAGGATAAAAATGTTGTGATACAATTGATTATAATTATTTTAATGGAAATACATATTCCCATGGATTTATCAAATTGCCATTATTTAAACATGACCTAATTGTTCATGTTATTCTAGTAAAGAAAACATAATTCCTACAATGAAAAGATCAAATTGATGAGAAAAAACACCACATGGTAATGCATAGCTTGAAGAAGATTTGAGCTATAGAAATCATTTCTAAGAAAAATAATCTAGAGTACATTACTCGAGAGAAGAAAAGTATGCAAATTTTAATATATAAGAGTACGATCACTTGAACCCGAGGTCCCTAATACATTTATAACTTGTTCTCACATAATTGTCAATAATGATCATCTTGTGAAATAAAGAACACCTTTGAAATGTATTTAAGGATAATGGATACACAAATTGATAGATTGATAGGGTCTTTCATAGGGCATAACAATCCTCAATAACCAAAATTGTGCGAATTTAGAGGTGTCATAAACAATTTTCCTTCCGTGTATTCAAGGTATTATTGACAAGATTACTAGGATCTTAGAGAGGTAAAATGCCATAGGGGATTCACCTTGCGGACTAATATCTTATCATCTTCATTCATAAAGGAGGTTTCTAAATTACGAAAAATAAGCTCAATATATTGTAGGTATTGCGGGACAGGGAGTAGGATATAGGGAGTTTATAGGTATTGGGGAGTGTAAAAAGGGGTATCTAGTAAAATTATGGAATATCTCGTAATAAAATATTTTTTTAATTAGAAATATGTATTGGGAGGGGGGATTAACACAATGATTTTGATAAGTATTTACCAATACCTAGTAAAATTAGAGATATTGTTTAATATCGTACAAACAAAAATACTATAACAAAAATACTATAACATAGTTTCACGGAGTGAAAACCCCGTGTAAAATGCTAATATTACGTTCCCTACTCATACTACTATTCAAATTAAAAAACCTCATATATCATTCAATGATATCTTAAAAGAGAAAATAATTCTTAAAAAAGACAAATTCATGTAGTAGGTCCTACATTGATAAACTAGGATATTCGATTCAAGTCAAAATAAAGGAACATGAATGGACATTAAACATAATCACATTAAACATAATCAAATTTTTTTAACCATATTTAGATGTTTTTATAACTACTTTAATTTTTTTTTAGATATTGAACTTTAGTTTTTATGTTTTTAATTTGTTAGATTACTCTTATTTTGTAAGATCATGTGGCAAAGTTAATTTTTTTTACACTTTCTCAATAGTTTGAAAGATAGAGATTGATTTTTTCTTATTATTTATTAATTTTGAAAAACTTAAAATATGATTGCAATACTCAGAAAATAAATTCTAATTTAACTATGTTAAAAGTTTTAATCAAGTTTTAATTGTAATTATTATATTTTAAAGATATATATTTTTATTTAAAAATTCATAATTTTTTTAATAATAATAATAATAATCCTCATCATCATTATCCTTGGATGCAGGTGACAAAAGAGAGGGAAATGAACACATGGAGCGAAGGGAGAATCACGTGGCAACAATATCAGGATAGTTGTTAGTGGAAGGATATTATGTGAAGGGTCTAGAGGATTTATGACGAAGCAAGGTATTAGAAATGATCGTGCACTAACAATTAGTATGGTCATATGGCAATACTGGAGCAAGGGAATATTTCAGTTCAGCTCGTGGGTTATGATCTCATAACAGGGTGGTGAATTTACCATTGGTTCGGGAAGTGGCCTAGACTCGTGGAGATCCTCCAGAGCTTTCATTGTAATTTATGGGGATACTAGATTAAATATAAATGAGGAGCAGGCTTTCCAGTGTGGATGTAGTCTATTGGTGCTGCCTATGTATGGTGAGGATTCTAAAATAGGGGGGTAGAGAATTTAGAAGGTAAGTGGCATCGGTGGCTTGGGATGATGGAGTCGCGCGAGAGGAAATCCAGTCGAGAGGCCAAAGGGAAAAAGGAAGTGGGTCCACCACGAGCAAATCGAGAACAGTTAAAGGCGATTTAGGATGCCCATGTTTCTTTAAATTGTCTGTCTTGATGTTGGTACAGAAGGAAATTGATGAGGCTGAGAAGGGGCTATGGGAGGAATTGGAGGCCACACAACTTGTGGAGGAATTTGAAGCTTTGGTGGAGTGGATTCAAGACCCTGAGACTACAAGGGCACACATGGATCTGTATGAGCATTCAATGGCTATGTTCTAGGTAATGAAAGGTCTCCCGACTCGAGTGTTGATGGATCATAGCAAGAAGAAGAAAAGGGATGAGGAGTTGGTGAAATTTTGGAGAGAACATAATGTCGATTCTCGCCTCATGCATAAGAAGATGGATATAATCATGAGGAAATTGGGAATTTAGTTTCCTCCAAAACCTCTAGTCGAGGAGGGAAATTCGACAACTCATTTGCAAGCCAGGACAGAGGTTTCTTTGGAAACAATCATGTTTCATGAGTATTTGGATTTAAGTCATCCTTTTGTTTAAGTGTCTCTATATGTGTCTTGTTGTTAGTTTAAATTTCCAATTATTAGGAAGGAAGGTTAAGAGAAGGAATTCGTTTTAGAAGGTTAGAATTGGTTTCCTTAGTGGAGAGGGTGTCATCTTGTTTTATATGTTACTTAGATGTTTAAGACAGTTAAATTCCATGGTTTCCCCCACGGGGGTGGGGTAGTTTTGGTCCTAAAGAAGTAGAAGAAGTTGTGAGCAGAGCTAGTATCCTCGATAGACAGAGAGGCTCTAGTTTTGTTTTGTAAGCATCAATACGTAAATCTACCGTGTTAATATAATATAAATCTTACTTAAATAATAATAATAATAATAATATATTTTTAAGGCCATAATCAAGCCAAACATCAATTTGGTGTATGAGACCCCTTTGTTTGTGGGACAAGGGACCCCACTTTGCACAACAATATAATTGCTAAAGTTTATAGGGATGTACATATCCTACCCTCTCTAGATTTGAACCTATAACCTCTTAGAAGGAAACATGTGTTATTAATTATTATATTTTTTTTCATGTATACATCTAATAAATTTACCTATATTACATACCAAATTTTAAAAATTAAAAATTAATAAAAAACAAATAATCAATAATATCTCAAAATAAAGTTTGAATTGTTATGTGATATTCCCATGACACCATTGATAATGTATCCACATTGCCTCATTCATTCTATGATATTTGTTCTTGACATATACTTGTATTGTATAGGATACATAGAATTAAACATGATGATTAAATTGCATTATATATATATATATATATATATATTTTTTTTTTGGGGGGGATATTGGCATGATTTTCATATATTTCGAGTTGGAATATCTTGATATGATGGCACTCTCTTTGGTATCAATCAATATGGAATATTTTGATGTGATGGCACTTTGTTAAAAAATTATTCATTTGTTAAATCTGAAATAGACACTCTCTTAGTCTCAAACGATATTCATTTATTACATTCAATTCCACACTCGATTACCGGACAGTCCGGTCCACTCCTACATCATTAGCGTGCACAAAACACTATACATGTTTTCCTCTTTTTCTTAAAGGTGGATAATGTTGAAGAAAAGAATGCAAAATGTCATCATTCCGTAGAATATGTTGGAAATTCAAGTAATGCAAAATGTCATCATTCCGTAGAATATGTTGGAAATTCAAGTAGATGAATAGTCTTTCATTATTTCCATGTTGTCAAATCTGTTTTCCAAGAAAAGTCATGCAACATTACGTGAAACTTACGTTAATTTATTCCATTCATGCATCTTGGCATCCTCCTCGTAAGTGGAATGTTGGTGGCCACCAATTGTTGTTTCCGTGGATTAATCTCAATATGCTTAGGGCTATTTCCATATTGTACATGACATGTCATCGGCTTATTGGAGTAGAGAGAGAACTAACTACCCTCTTTCTTAGTATTAAATGTTGCGTGGGGTGGTGTGTACATCGTTGGGTCCAAGTTTCTTCAAATCCAATTATGTAGACACCATTCCATTTAACATTTGAAATTTTGTTGCAGGGTGGATAGTTCTCGTATTAAAGTAGTTCATGTAGCCATGAGGTGTAGGGTAGTTGGCTTGTGTGTGGTTTAGTCCTCATCAGGTCATATGTTCAAATCTCATGGTGAGGGGTTGTGGGTGTGAGCCAGCGGTGGGGCTTTTGGCTGACTTGATGGAAGCCCAGGTTCCTTTCCCTGTAGGGGGACTATAGTATTCTCTTGCGAGAGGTGCTTTCGTGCTTTAATGCCTCGTGCAACCACAACGACAGTTCTACTTGCCGCTAGACAGATCGTTCTCACATTCAACATTTAGGTTGGCCCTGGCCTAGGTTTACTGCTATCAAATGGACTCAATGATCTACTCTAGCTCTAGCTCTACTCGTGTACAGATGCAGGTTTCCCTTGGTCCTGGAAAAAATAAATAGAGTAGTCCATGTGAATGATTTTTAAGACTAGTTCTTTGGCGTCTCTTTTGTTATATTGCGATGTGGCAATAAGAGTTATTTTGTCGTAGTTTTATTCGGCACAAAATGAGGCCATAAAAACTTCCCATGCAAATCCCTCTTTTCGTAATTTCCTTGTTTCTATACCTATCATTTATGACACTTCAAACACTCATGGTTTCTCTACATAATTCAGGACTATTGGCAAAATTTGCCATCGACACATAGTTAGATTGTTAGTGTGTTGCTCCAATATGACACCAATCTATTGGTGTATGAATACATGCCTAATGGAGGCCTAGGGGAATTGCTTCATGGAAACAATAGAGGGAAGTTGGATTCATATGAAAAATACAAAGTGGTAGTAGACTGCCAAAGAGTTGTGTTGTCTTCATCATGATTGTCGACCACTTATCCTTCATTCCGAAGTGAAATCGAAAATATACTTCTAGACTCATGCTTTGAAGCATGTGTTGCAGATTTTGGTATGGCCAAGTTCTTGCATCAAGTTGGTATCTTGAAATGTAAAACTTCAATCCTAGGTTCTTGTGACTATGTAACTCTTGGTAAATTGTTGTATCAATCTTTTTCCTGGAAAATTTTTAAGGATACATAATTTTATGAAAGTGTAGAAACCTTGGTGAATCTTACTAAGTCTTAAATTTGCAACCATAAAATGTTTGGCAATTTTCTTGTAAAAATATTCAAATTTCTAAGGAATTTATATAGTTTTTGGACAACTTTGGCGCTTTTTAGAATAAAAAAAATTATCCCATAGAATTTGGACATATTAGTTTTGAAAAAAGGCAAATTGTTGATTTTTTTTTTTGAAAAAAAAGTTCGAAAAATAGCCCTTGGGTTAAATTTCACCCCCAAAATTTTCCCTGTCGTTTTCTTAATTTTTATAATATATGATTGTTTGTGGCCGATTTTAATGTAAGTGACCTAACAATTTTGTTGTCCAAACTAGTTAGAAAAGTTATTTAGTAGAGAGGTACTTTCTTTTTATGGGTAAGATGTAATGTAAGTTCATAATTAAAATAAAAATTTAAAAGATAAATATTAAATTTGTTGAATCTAAACATAATTAGTGAATAAACTTATTATTAGAGAGATTGTAACATGCGTCTATATATATCAATGACTTTTTATATTATTTTAATTAAAAATATATTATTATTAATAATGTTTAAATATAATTAGTATTTTTTTTAAAGTTGTAATAATGAATTTATATCTCTAAGAATAGTAAGGAAAGCAATTAGGTGCATTTACAATCATAGAGCATGGTTATAGCGTTAATACTATATATTTTTAAATGACTTCATTAAAAAAAAAAAAAAAAAAATTGATATTCATAATAAAATAAATCATTATAAATCATCATAATAAAATAAAACAACATAAATCTATCTTTTTTTTTCCTTTTGTTACAACAACGGGTAACGAGTTTTTATATTAAAAAAGAGACGAAAATACAAAAAGATGGGAAGACTGATCCCAAAAATGGAGAGTTGTCAAGACTAGCTCATCACACTCCAGTCTTTGCATGTCATACATAACCCCTATTCTACGATAACTGAAAATTCTTACAAAATTCCCTAGAAGAAAACTACAAAAGAAATACATATCAAGAGGAGAAACATTGAACTAGCTTCTACAAGCCTTAGTGGAAAAAAAGAGAAGGCCATAACAAAAAAAAAGTGAAAAAACATGGACGAGCAGACAGAAAATTCATCAGTTGACATGATGCTGGTGGACGTTCTTCTCCTTGCTCCCAGCTGCAGCACCGACGTTATCGTCATCAATGCCATGGAGGACAGTGGGGATGTTCCTATTGTTAGTCCTTATGCAGTCGACCTTTGCTTCGACAATTCTGAGACAACTATGAAGGGACTCAAATTTGCCAGCCATCATGTCAAAATATTCCTTCAACTTACTGCTACCACTTCGAACTTCAGAGTTCGAGATCTGGAAAAATGTGGAAGGGTGAGAAATGACTTTTTTCAGGTCAGAGTTCTCACCTCTGAGCCAACGAACCTGAGTTTCCAGCTCTTGAACATGCGAAAGGACCTCAAAGGACAGACTGTCTGGCCCTTGAGGGGACCCCAAATTAACGAACCCACTGTTGTCACCAGCAGGGTGTATCCAATACCTGCCATTGCCCGGCTCGCCGGAGTTGCCACGAACAACCTGCTGCGCAGAACCACCATTGTTCTGACCCTGTCCCATGTCAAGAGGAGTCCAATTCCTGCCACTTCCTAGCTCGCTGGAGTGACCACAAATGACATGCTGCATTAAACCCCTATTGCTCTGTCCCTGACCCACGTCGAGAGGAGCTTAGTTTCTATCACTGCCTGGCTCATCAATTTTGGAGTGTCCACGAAAGGCTTGCTGCGCCAGACCACCATGAGAGGCATGCTGCTCGGAACCGCCATTGCTCTGCCCCTGCACCACATCTAGAGAAGACATGTATCTTTTCATGCCAACCCCCCCCCGAATGAACCTGGAGGTGTTTTCTACAACGTCGACACTGCAACGCAAGGAGATTCAGGCCAGCATTGTTGTTACCATCCTCCATGTTTAACCTGAAGATACAAACCCATCACACATCACATAAGGAGTCCTGCAGAATACCTGGAATGTCACCCTCGAGTGTGTTATAAGATGAGGTTTCCTCAGAGCCTGGTCTCAATGAATTCCCGCATGCGAGACAGGTGGATTCAACCAGGAGAGGCCATCGTTTGTGCCGAGAGGACGTATGAAGGGATCGAGGGGGGTAGGGGGATCCCAAGAAGATCTTGTCATTATTCACATCCATTAAAGGGTTGAGGCCATAGTTTGAAGGATAGTGGGAAGGTAAATCCCAAGCCGAGAGGGAGCGCTTAGATAGCATGGTCATGAGATTCAAAGGAAAACCAGAAAAGGGGGGAGGGTTACAGAACCCAATTGTTGACAAGGTTTTGTCCATTGCTGATCTCTAAACCATAGTCCAGGCCAACGCCTATGTTGGCCATGGTGTCAGCTTTCTGGTTGTTGTGCCTCAAGATGTGGAGAAAGGAGATAGAGTTGAAATCCTTAGCCATGTAGATGAAGTGATGTTGGAGCTTGGAGACAACTTTTTGACGATTTTTGGACAGAGCCCTGGCTTCCCTGTAGCATTGAATCTCCAATGGCCATGAGATCCTTGACATCTATGTTCCTTGCGACATCCATACCTTTGATCAATGCAAGCCATTCCGCATCGTTATTTGTCCTCTTGCCGATTCCCCAGGCAAAGTCTTTCACCTTGTTTCCCTCAAAGTCCAGAAGGACTCCGACCGCACCTGCCAACCCATAACATAAATCTATCTTAACATTAATGTCCAAATGATCAAATTTGTGGAGGTTCAAACCTTTTAAATGTTTAAAAATTTGAAATTAAAAAATACAACAATCTAAAACAAAATAATTAAAATATAAAAGATATATTTACTATAAAGTTGTAACAATTCTTAATTTTTCATCTAAATTTATAAAATACAGTTATAACCATTCTTAATTTATGATCTAAATTTATAGAATACATTTATAATCATTCTTAATTTTTCATTTTTAATGTGTTTTTCCATTAAACATTATAACATAATGTAAATTGGGAAATTATGAAAAACTTATTCGATTTTTTCATTTTTAATGCGTTTTTCCAATAAGCATTCAAGATAATGTAAAAGTTATGGAAAAATCTGTTCAAATTTTTGTAAAAGCATGTTCGAATTTAAAAGTATTGAATTAGAGTATGTGCACACTTTGAATGTGAACGAGAATAGCGAAGTAGACAGTTTCTAAGTAGCTCTAATTAAAAGGACAATGAGTACGTGTCAATATGTTTGGAGTGGTTATGTTTAACCATTCAATAGGTAAATGTGAATTTGAAAAAGAGCGTGAACATAATAAATAGGGTAGGGTAGGTGAAGAAGATGATTAATTGTCAGAAAAATTTTTTATGACAATTATTAATCCTAGATCTAACAATATCACTATGCCAAATGCCATGCATTTATTGTTGCATATATGAACACTTTGAAGAGAGCCCTAAAATGTATGAAAAAGATCTACACATGTAAATTATGCATAGCTTAATATAGAAGAGAAAGGTGCTTTCATCTATGGCCCTTAACAAGCTTATAATAACTTGTGTTTAGAAAATCTTCAAAAATGATCATCTCATTATGACAAAGAAAATTAACACCTTTAAATATCTTTAAAGAGAATGGATATATAGATTGAGAAGGCCTTTTGTAAGGCATGATATCTTACAGGAATCTAAATTGTGAGAACAAGGTGTCACAAAATGACTTTCTTCCTTATATTCAATAAGATTGCTAGAAACCTAAGGTGGAGAGGAATTGAGACTATATATTTTCTACTTCTAATATTATTAGGAAACTTATTAAATTACTGAAGGATCCAATTAATCTTAAGAAGAGCAGTGGACTCTACAAAATTCCATGCTCGTGTGGTAGGTCTTATATTGATCAAACCATATGCTTGATTTAGGTGAAAATAAAGGAAGATAGAGTGGACATTCAACGTAATTGCATTTGTTTTTTAGCTTTGCAAAGCATTCTCATAAAATTGGGCATCTCATATGCCTAGAAGACACCTAAGTGTAAGCAAAAATCGACCACTTCTAAAAAAAAGAAGCATAAAGGAAGATAGAGAAATTGGTAAAGAGTGTTATAGCTTGAATCCACATGATGGTCTTAAAATAAGTAACATGTGGTTGCCCACGTTACGAGGCTAGAATATTAAGTAAATAGTAAATGTTATCATATTATTATACTACTTTTATTTGCACATGGTGTCAAGGGTTCCATCAAAGCTTGAGAATTTGCCAATAAAAAGCTCTAGGCCATTAGAAAAATATAATCATTAAGAATTCAACTTGTCACTTGTAGAAGCTGAACCTAGGTGGGAGAATAATACTCATTCTCATTGTTGGTGTACATGCATAAATTTTTTGTCACTTGATCTCCTATTCCCATTTTATAGGGACACACTTGCATAGGAGAAACGATCAACTATTGATTTTTTCTTGATTTATAGGGATAAAAACACTCTCGCTTGACTTGAGTGCTGATGGATCGTAGCAAGAAGAAGAAAAGGGATGAGGAGTTGGTGAAATTTTGGAGAGAACATAATGTCAATTCTCGCCTCATGCATAAGAAGATGGATATAATCATGAGGAAATTGAGAATTTAGTTTCCTCCAAAACCTCTAGTCGAGGAGGGAAATTTGACAACTCAGTTGCAAGCCAGGAGAGAGGTTTCTTTGGGAAACAATCACGGTCGTGAATCTGTCGATTCCAATAGATCCGAGATGCCAGGTTTCTGCTATGGGACCCCAGAAAACACGCCTCCAACCCCCGAAAATGGTGTTATTGTGCCATCTCCGGAGCTAGGGTTTTGCTCAGTGAGGGCCTTTCAAATATTGCTCAAGGAGGTCATTTCTTGTCTGAAGGCTCCCGAGCATGCATGACCATCGTGGAAACGTCCACAATGTCCATACGCATGTGCTGGATCCAACGAAACCCAATTCTGCTCACCAGTTTGGGTTCCGTGCCCTTGGAGCAATTCCACAAAGTGTCCCTGAATGGCCACGGGGTGCCAAACCAATATGCCCGCAACACCCAACCCATGGCTCCAGTCGCGAATCTGTCAATTTCGATGGATCCGGGACATCGGGTTTCATCTAGGGGACCCCCCACAGCTTGCATCCAACCCCCATAAATGGTGTTATTGTGCCATCTCCGGAGCTAGGGTTTTGCTCAGTGAAGGCCTTTCGAATATTGCTCAAGGGGTTCATTTCTCGTCCGAAGGCTCCCAGGTGTGTGTGGCCACCGTGGACACGTCCATAATTACCATACGCACATGTGGGAGCTGACGGAACCCAAGTCCGCTCATCGGTTTGGGTTACGTGCCCTGGAGCAATTCCTCATAGTGTCCCTGAATGGCCCTGGGGTGTCGGACCAAGATACTCGCAACACCCAAACCATGGCTCCGGTTGGAAATCCATCGAGTCCAATGGATCTAGAGCGTCGGGTTTCAACGAGGGCCCCTCCATAGCGTTCCTCCAACCCACGAAAATGGTGTTATTGTGCCATCTCTAGAGCTAGGGTTTTTCTCAGTGAGGGCCTTTCGAATATTGCTCAAGGGAGTCATTTCTCGTCCGAAGGCTCCTGGGCGTGCGTGGCCACCATGGAAACATCCACAATTGCCATACGCACATGTGGGATATGACAAAACCCAAGTCCGGTCGCGGGTTTGGATTCCGTGCCCCCGGAGCAATTCCTCAAAGTGTCCCTGACTAGCCCCAGGATGCCAGACCAAGATGCCTGCAGCGCCCAAACCGTGGCTCCGGTCGTGAATCCGTCAATTCCGATGGATCCGGGACATCGAGTTTCATCTAGGCCCCCCCCCACAGCGTGCCTCCAACCCCCAGAAATGGTGTTATTGTGCCATCTCCGAAGCTAGGGTTTTGCTTAGTGAGGGCCTTTTGAATATTGCTCAAGGGGGTCATTTCTCAATCGAAGGCTCCCGGGCGTGCGTGGCCACCGTGGACACGTCCACAATGTCCATACACATGTGCGGGAGCTGACAGAACCCAAATCCGCTCGTATGTTTGTGTTCCGTGCCTCCAGAGCAATTCCTCAAAGTGTACGTGAATAGCCCTGGGGTGCCGAACCAAGATGCCTAAAGCACCCAAACTGTGGCTCCAGTCGCGAATCCGTCAATTCCGATGGATCGAGGACGCCGGGTTCTAGCAAGGGGACCCCTCGTAGCATGCCTCCAACTCCCAGGAATGATGTTATTGTGCCATCTCCGGAGCTAGGGTTTTTCTCAATGAAGGCCATTCCAAATTCTTGTCTGAAGAGTCCTGGGCGTGCGTGGCCACCGTGGACACGTACACAATGGCCATGTGCACATGCGGGAGCGAACGGAACCCAATTCCGCTTGCCATTTTGGGTTCCGTGCCCCCAGAGCAATTCCTCAAAGTGTCCTTGAATGGCCCAGGGGTGCCGGACCAAGATGCCCACGGCACCCAAACTATGGCTCTGATCATGAATCCGTCAATTCCAATGGATCTGGGGCACCAGTATTCAGCTAGGGGCCCCCCCATAGTGTGCCTCCAACCCCCAGAAACGGTGTTATTGTGCCATCTAAGGAGCTAGGGTTTTGCTCAGTGAGGGCCATTCCAAATTCGATCAAGGGGGCCATTTCTCATTCGAAGGATCCCGGGCGTGTGTGGCCATTGTGCACACATCCACAATGGAAATACGCACCATTGTGGACATTTCCAAGGTGGCCATGCACGCCCGGGAGCCTTCGAATGATAAATGGCCCCCTTAAGCGAATTTGGAATGGCCCTCACTGAGCAAAACCCTAGCTCCAGATATTGCACAATAACACCATTTTCGGGGGTTGGCGGCACGCTACGGGTGGGCCTCTAGCTAAAACCCGGAGTCCCGGATCCATCGAAATCAGCGGATTCACAACTAGAGCCACGGTTTTGGTGCTGTGGGCATCTTGGTCCGTCACCCTGGGTTCATTCAGGGACACTTTGAGGAATTGCTCTGGGGGCACAAAACCCAAACCGGTGAGCGGACTTGGGTTTAGGTGGCTTGCACACGTGCTTATGGCCATTGTGGATGTTTCCACTGTGGCCACACACACTCAGGAGCCTTCGGACGAGAAATGACCCCCTTGAGCAATATTCGAAAGGCCCTCACTTTGCAAAACCCTAGCTCCGGAGATGGCACAATAACGCCGTTTTCGGGGCTTGGAGGCATGCTGTGGGGGTTCCCCTAGCTGAAACCCGGTGTTCTGGATCCATCTGAATCGACGGATTTGGGACCAGATCCACGGTTTGGGTGCTGCGGGAATCTTGGTCCGCCACCCCGGGGCCATTTAGGGACACTTTGAGGAATTTCTCTGGGGGCACGGAACCCAAACCAGCGAGCGGAATTGGGTTCTGTTGGCTCCCGTACGTGCGTATTTCCATTCTGGACATGTCCATGGTGGCCATGCACACCTGGGAGCCTTCAAACAAGAAATGACCCCGTTGAGCGAAATTGGATCATCTCTTTTTCACATTTGTGAAGACCTGTGATCACTAAGGTTACTAATATCTTGTTCTAACACTAAGGCCATTTCCCTAGTAGAACACATGGAGAGCGGAGCTAACAGCTAACATAATTTTGGATGTCAACACTAGAGGAGACCTCCAATTGCAATGATATATAGAATAAGGATTTATTCCTTCTCATACCATCAATTTCACACTGTTTTATTTGTAATTAGCTTCATGGAGTAATTCACTATGGTTCATAAAAACACCCCTAGGAGGATATCTGAAGTCTAGGGAGGACAACTAGGCTTGAGCTTGATCCTTCTAAGATTATATTGTTACATCCCTTGGAGGTTTATGATTAGGGTTTTTTAATGAAAACCTAGGTGAGTTTTCTAAATAAGAAGAAGAGAAGTAGATGTATTGCATTGGATGACTTGTTTTAGTGATTCATGCATGTTATATCTCCTTGGTTCAACTAGGCCTTTCACTATTTTCCCTAGCTATTTGGAGAGCTAGTGAATTGTATTAGCCTTGTGATAAGGCTCTCATGCATGTTCTTGAATTGTAATTTATAGTTATATATGTATTGCTAATTTATCATAATTAAAAGATAATTTTCTTGAGTGATTTGACATCATCATTGAATAAGTTAAGGCTTATTTTACTATTGCTATAATTGTTGTAAAAGTGAGTTTTCAGAGTTGGTTTATGCATGATAAGTTTTCAATGCAACTAAATCTAATATAAGAACTAGGATATTTTTGTGAGGCTCCATGCAAATTCACTAAAGCACAAAAGTGATTGTGACTAGGTGAAACTCTACTCTTTGAGGTTTCAGAGGCTTTGGATTTATGTGTTTCCTCCTACCATATTTAAGTATATAAAAGATTTTCTAAGGGCATGCTAAAATATTCTAACGTATACATTCATCGTGGGTAAGCCATATGGGCCATAGTTCTTGCAAAGCCAAGGATTGATTTACATTATATGTGTGTGATATCCATCGACGGAGAGTAGAGTTGAGATTTTTTGTGTGTCCATGGTTGAGGGTCTAAGAGTATGTGAGATAATTGGGAACCCCAAGTAAAAGGCCTCACAAAGGGAAATTCCAAGTAATTTTGAGAAAGTGATAAATTAGGTCAAAATTTGAGTATCTTGTTCTAACACTAAGTTCATTTCCCTAATAGAAGACATGCATAGTGGAGCTAATGCCTAACATGACATTGGGTGCTATCAATAGCGTTGTCCGATGCTAGAAATAGTGTTATATTGTAGTGTACTTGTGTGATGTGACATGGATAGGGTTTGCATGAGATATCTCATATTAACATGTTCATGTGCTCTTGCATGTACCCCAATGTTCCAAGAAAATGAAATATTTATATTTATTTGCAAGGAAAATTTATGGTCTTGGAGATGATTGCAACCTTTGTATCTCATAATCACAAGCCATTGACATCATTGAAATATGAGATCATGGTAGTGGAAGAATTTGCATAGGTGTTAGAGGCCTAAATATTGAAAGAGGTCAATCCCAACATAACGCATCTCATTCTTATCACCAACCAAATGCATATTAGGGTTTGATGCTAGAGTATAAGACCTAGGGTTTGAGGATTGAAATACCAAGATGAACATGTAGACTTGGATTCTATAAGTTGAGTTCTCTACTGGTGTACTTGTGTGATGTGACATGGGTATGACTTTTAAACCCTAATAAAGATAATCATGCTAGTGGGGAGACATTGATTAACATAAGCTTGTTGTTGAAGCCAATGAGGGATTCCTAGATGTCCTAGAGACTATAGGGTTGCTGAGGAAACACTAGGATTTTAGCCTCAAATGAAAAGGATATGTTTAGCCTCCAATAAATGATACAGGTGCAACTAGGAGTTTTTAGCACTTAGCATGGGTTTTATGGCACTAAACATGGTCAAACGATGAAACCTTGACCTTGGGACCAATGAATTGGAGTGGTTGGTGTAAAACATCCATGTATTGTAATAGTAATGTTGATGCCCCAAATATCGCAGCATCAAGCAGAAAGGGATTCTCCCCAGTAAGCAATCCCAATTAGATCGCTCACCGTTTGGTGTGGGGAATCCGTCCGGTTGACGGTTCCGGCTACCGTAAGTTTTTTAAAGATTTGTTGGTTTTACCGGTTGCGGCCCGATCCATCGGTTAGGTATTTTGTATTTAAAATGATGTGCATGTGCCCTAGACTAAATTCATGCGGTAAACAAATCTGTATTAATCTAAACTAGTCTAATCTACCTATCCTTATAAGGAGCAGAGTTAAAGAATGGGTAAAATACTATAAAATACACCAAAACAATTCACAATTAGCTGTTAAATTGAAAGAGGCATTTACAGCAGAAAAAGAGAGATTATCTAAGGTAACTCAAATAAATATAAACATTCCATTACCCATTTAACACAGAAATTTTACATAAGAATATGAAACCATCCACAGCAAAGAATTAATTCATAAAAGCCAGGAAAGATCTCACAAGAAATGTATGAGAAATTTGCAGAAATAGTTCAGCAGCTTAATCAACAAGACTCCATGTAAAATGACGTGCTAGCTTTCACAGGCCAAAACGATTTCCATTCATGTAGCAGAAATAGTTCCTTTACAAAATAGCAAAAGAGTTTCACCTGCCAAAAGTCCTTTGCTTCTCTTCTTATTAGCTATATATAGCTTTACAAAATGTGCTCAGAATTGACGGGCAAGTCCTTTGAGCAATTAAAACAATATGAAATTCCAACGGGGTTTCACCCCTATATATTTGAGTTGGTATGTGTGGGTCATCAATTCAGTGGGTGAAAGTCATTAAATAGGTATTGAATCTACGTACGGCCGGGTCATGTCGAAACCTTTTCAATAAATGCAACCGTCAAACGTGGGAGGCTCATGTTAAAACTTTCGACACACGCAGAAAGAAAAGATAAAATCGTTTCGCCGTTGCGGAAGAGTTGAGCGAACGTTTCTATGAGAGAGCTATGTGCCGCGGGAGACTTAAATGAAAGCTTTCGCTTCCGTGGGAAAGTTATCCAAACCTTTTCGAAAAGCTTCAAGGCTTGTTGGTACGGGAAAATTCGAGTTTTTCGAAAAGGGAGAGTTGAAGAGTTTCCGGCGCTCGTGGAAGAGTTATGCGAAAGCTTCGGCTGTAGCGGAAGGTTTTGACGAGCTTGTTCCGCTACGGTCCTATTTTATTAAACGCTCCGTCCCTTTGAAGAATTTAAGTTGTCTTTTCCTCCGTGGCTTAACTTTGGTTCTTCTTTCGTGGTTCTGGATGACTTAAGCCAATTCTTCCACCATTTCGGGAAAGCTAGCTGAAAGCTTCCGCCATTTCGGGAGGGTTAGCTGAAAGCTTCCGCTGTTGCGGGTCAAAAGGCTAATTTTGCTTGGTTAAAAACGAAAAAACTCTAAGGAAAACTTAAGACTGAGGCTAAGTAACAGGATGCTCAAAAGGTGCAGAAAACATTTAAAGGCAATCATAAAAAGAAGGAGGGTCCCCAATATTTTTTTCAAAATCCAAGGGGAGGTGTTGTCCTAATAACAAATGGCGATTCACTGGTGAACACAGATCTCTGAAACAAAAAAAAAAACCCTCAAAGTGTTGGTTGCATGAGAAGTTGAAGGTCTTCATAATTTAGTTCCGAAGGATGCATTGATAGCTCTTTTTCATGATGGTGATAAAGGGGAAGGGTAACTTTGACTCAACTTCCTTTAAAACTCTCTTAGGGCCGAACTGGGGTTTTTTAGAAAAGGTCATCTTTCAGAAGCTTCAAAGTATAGGACTCCACCGGATTGTGGAAAGATCTCATAGGGACATTCGTTTGTTACTCATTCCCATGCTCTCACATCATTTAGATGTCTCTTTAATTCCTGGCTTTAGCCATTTCGAGTCTTCTAGAAATATATTTCTTCTACTTTCGAGGTTTATATATAAGTTCTTCAATCCATAATGTCCTTTTGTGTGAATAGAAGGTTTAATTTCATGATTCACGGACGGAGAAGAAATTTGCTGGGCTGGTTTGTTAGACAGCTTTCTTTGGTTTACTCAAGCTTACTGTTATTTTCTTGGCCATGCTTCAATTGAGGCGAGAATTTTTGGAAACCAAACTCTTTGATATGTGCCTTTGGGCTTTACTTGAGCATGGGATCATTTTAAATACCATGTATCTGTGAGACATGCTTCCTCTCCATGGGTCCAACCATAGTCAACTTCTTAAGACAGTTATTATTATTGGGGTGAGTAAGCCCTGAGATAGTTAAAAAAGGAAACGTTGGATCTTAGTTATTTGACAAGGGTTACTTCGACCAATCAGAAAGGAGAACTAATGCATTCTAGGATACTGACCAATGAAGGTGAGGTTACGAATATGCATTCCACTTATTTGTGAGCTTCTGATGATATCTAAGTTTTCTGGAGTCTCATTCATCTAGCTACACCATGATGAAGTTTTGGCTTTATTGAAAGCAAAATGAGTAAAGAATAAAATGACTAGCGGCTGAAGGAAACTTAAAGAAAACTAAAACAAAGCAAAAGCAACGAAGACAAACCAAAAGAAAGAAAGCGTGTTTTATTTATGTACAAAACCTGGAGAGGTTTATGCAAAGTATTGCTTTAAAGCAAGGCCGTTGAGAGGAAGGTCTAGTTCCTCTCCTTTTAGGTTTTTCACTTTATAGGTTGATGGGACCAGCTTCTTAGAAATTTGATAAGGACCGAGCCATAGGTGTTGAAATTTTGTGTGCATTCCCGTACCATCGTGTTGGTGATCCCACTTGAGAACTAAGTCCCCTACATCGAAAGTTTTCTTCCTGTATTTTCTTTTATCAAACCATCGCTTGACAATGTCTTGGTGATGATGAAAAAATTCTTTGGCCCTTTCCCTTGACTCTTCTAGTTTTATCAGAGTATCAATTCTAGACTGTAACGCTTGACTGCTGGTCCCTCGAGAGGATTGGGCTAACTTCAAGGAGGGGAGTAATACATTCGGCAGGAGAATGGCTTCTTTGCCATAGACCAGGTTGAAAGGGGAGGCTCCTAAGGCATCTTTAGGTGTTACCCTATTAGCCCATAGAGCATTAGGGAGGGCTTTGTGCCAGCTCCTTTGATTTTCAATCATGGTTTTTTTAAGATACGAATGAGGTTTTTATTGGTTGATTCGGCTAAACCGTTTCCCTGAGGGTAGTAATTGGCTGAATAATGTAATTTGATTCCCCTTTCAAAAGCGAATTCATGAATCTTTATTGATGAAAAATAAGGTGCATTATCAAAAACCAGGGAAATTGGAACCCCAAACCTGGTTATGATATTCTCCTCCAAGAAGTTGATGACCGTGTCTTCATTATCTTTATTTAGGGGAATAGCTTCCACCCATCTCGTAAAATAATCCATAGCGGTCAGAATGTACTGATGCTGTAGTGAAGAATTGGGGTTTATTTCTCCAATTATGTCTATGCCCCACTGCTCAAATGGTTCAGTAATGATGACTGGCTATAGAGGCCTTGCTGCTTTGGGTAGCTTTCCAGTGCTCCTTTGGCATACATCACAATTTCTCGCATAGGCATGGGCATCTTTGAAGAGAGTAGGCCAATAATATCCTGCTCTGAGGATTTTGTGGGCTGTAGTGTCCCCTGAATAATGTCCTCCAACAGGTCCGTCATGTAGTTCTTTGACCACACTAATAGCATCTTCCTTTTCTAAACATCTGAGATAAATGCCATCATAATTTTTTTCTGAAGAGTACTCCTTCAATGATCTGGTAGGCTGCTGATTTAAGACGGAGGGCTCTTATTTGCTTCGAGCTCCAGTGTTTTGGTAAGTACCCTGACTGTAAGTAATGTACCAGATCCCTGTACCAAGACTCTAGAGATGTGAAGATTGAACACACGTCTATCATATTCAGCTCGGCTTCATTCCTCCAATCTAGCTCTTCGTTAGTTGGGCTTTGAGTGAGTAACTTACACAGGCCTTGACCTTTAATAATGCTAGCGGGCTTAAATTCTAAGTCATATTCTTGGAGGGCGGTGATCCAATTCCCTCTCCTTTCTCCTAATTCCTTTTGAACGAAAAGGGTTCTGACGGCGGGATGAGGAACTATGACTTTCGTCCTATTTTTTAGAATATATGGCCTGAACTGTTTTACTGCTTTGAAGACTGCATATGCTTGTTTGTCTACCACGGGATAGTTTAGCTCGACGCCTTGCAGACCAGTGCTCATAAAAGAGATTGGATATTCATCTCCCTTTTCTGTCTTCTGAGTTGGGATAGCTGCAAGAGAATCATCAGAGGCAAACATATACATTATGAAATCTTTGTCAAAGTCCGGGCTTCTTAAAGAAGGTGCCTTGGCTATTGCTGCTTTGATCTCTTTGAATGCAGCCTTTTCCACATCTGTCCATTTAAATTGTACATCTTGCTTAACCATTTGCTGCAATGGTTTAACTATCTAGGCGAAATCCAGGACGAATCTTCGGACAAAATTTATGGTGCCCATGAATGACTGCATAGATTTCTTGCTCTGAGGCGTGGGGATCTTATTAATAACCTAGATCCTCTCTTGATCTATTGAGATTCCTTCCTTAGAGATGATATGACCATGAATTTTTCCTTCGAGAACCACAAAAATGATTTTCTTAGGGTTCAGGGAAGTACCATACTTCCTGCAACAGTCGAAGATTTGCTTCAGGTGAGAAACGTGATCTTCTCTTCTTTTGGAAAAGACCATGACGTCATCCAAGTATACTACTACGCATCGACCACTCAATCCTTGGAAGGCAATGTCCATGGCTCGCTGAAAGGTGGCTCCTGCATTAATTAAACCAAAAGGCATTCTCCGGTATGCAAAAGTTCCCCACTTAATGCGAAAAGTGGTCTTGAGTCGGTCTTCTTCTGATACTAGCACTTGATTGTAACCAGAGAAACCATCCAGTAAGGAGAACAGTTTGGATCCTGATACCAACTGCAATATCTTATCCATCGGGGGAACCGGGTAATTGTCTTTATTGGAAGCCCTATTCAAGTTCCAGAAATCTACGCACATCCTGATTTCTCTTGATTTCTTCCGCACAGGGACTAAATTGGCCACCCATTCAGAATGTCGAACTTTAAAAATGATTTTGGCATCCAACAACTTTTTTAATTCTTTATGGATTAGAGGCTCAAGTGTTGGATGCATTCTCCTTAGCTGCTACTGAAAAGGTTTGATCCCTTTCTTCATAAGTATTACATGTTGAATGATACAGGTGTCATATGTCTTCAGATCATCATAGGTCCAAGCAAACACATCTTTGTATTGTTGAAATTTTTTTATGAATCTGCTTCTTTCTGCCGGAGTACAACATTTTCCCAAATTGACATACTTCGGTTTAGCTTCTGTGCCCAAATTGATCAGTTCATATTGCATGGTCGAACTGTGGGTCTTGGCATTCGCCGGTCTTCTGAATTTGTTTTGTAAATCGAAGAGGGATTCTACTGTTCTCACACCTTTGGGAATAAAGTTTCCTTTAACTGCATCTTTATTTTGTAGACTTGAGTCATGCTCTTCTTCTTCTATGATGGCTTCTTGAAAAGCATCTTCATTGGTTAGGAAACTGATGATCTATTCATCATCATCAAATACCCTGAAATTTGTGATATTGTCTGGCACTGAAGGCCTAAAAATCAATTCAATAGAACATTTATTATTAGTGGGTACTAATCTGGAAGCTGAAGTAGCTAACAGATCAGCTGCAACATTTTGTAATCTTGGGACAACATTAATATTAAAAGCGTCAAAGCAAGAGATTAAATTCCAGATTTCTACTTGATAACCCTTTAAATGCAGTGAAATACAATGAATCGTGTTTCATATTTGCCGAACCACAATTTCAAAATCACCAAAGACTTTCAAAAACTTAACATTAAGACCAATGGCTTTCTTCAAGCCTTGAATGAGAGCTTCGTATTCCGCGGTATTATTAGTACATTCAAACTCTAACCTACATGACAAAAAATATTTATTTTTATCAGGATCGATTAAAATGCAACCAGCTCCGGATCCTTCCTATGTCTTGGAGCCATCAAAGTAAAGCGTCCAAAAGACATTTTCTTTTCTAACTAAGTTAGTTTGATTATTGTCTAAGTTAGTGGCTAAGTCTACTATGTTACAGTCAATGTCATCAGCCTACGAAAACTGAAGGAGATCAGGCTGTCTATCTGAAATATGGCTAACTTCTTCTGACTTGTAGTTTCCAGGTTCAATTTCCTAAAACTGAAGATGAAAAGGTCACTGCTTCATTCTTTCCATCCAGCTGGGTAACATTTTGTTTCATATCTAGTTCCCTCAATATCTTAATCTGATTTTGACGATTTTGATATGGCAACCATAGATGGGACCAATCTGTTGCAAAATATCCATTAAGTTTCGCAGACCAGTCCCTACTCAATATTAGACCGTATGCCTCAGGAATATCGACCACCATTATATCAATAAACTGACATACTCTGGGATCGGATGACAATCTAATGAGGACATCTTTCATCTCCCCTATAACCTTAACAACAGTCCTATCTAATTGGATGATTTGAAATTGGGATGGGATCGACTGCCCATTAATTTTCTTGCAAATTGACAAAGGCATGACATTCGAACTAGCTCCCAAGTCTACCAAACAGTTGTGGACATTATGATTAAATATTTCAAAGGTCAATAGAAAAGGAAGAGTCTGAGATTTCGATTTTCTGCCAATACTTGCTTCATTAATTTATGGGTTTTCCTCAGTGTTTTCCACTGGGACAGCTATTTGCGGATCTAGTGCTTCCATCAGTTTCTTACTTTGTTGTGGTAAAATACACATATAAAAAATGGAGACGTTTGCTTTCTTTTTTTTTAATATCCTCGATTATATCATAGCTCATGTCACAACCCTTCAACACCTCTAATTGTTTCTCTATTTTGTTCAAAGAAGCTTGTGGCTGTTTAGTCATTTCAGAGTTAGGGTCCTTTGTCACTGTAGGAACAATGACCGTGTTTATTTTGGGTTGGGGAGGTATGACAGTTATGTGCCACCTCGATTTTTGGTTAGACTTTGTCTTGTGTAGTTCAATTTCTGTTTCGGTCACTGGGCCTTTACTCCCGGGTAGCAATGTTAACAGATGCTGTGTGCACTTCATCTGTGAGCTCTTCACAAGACATTTATTGGGCAGGGGTCCAATTCCAAAGGATCATCGTAGTGTCGGGGTTTGGTTCTTCACTGTCAAGAATTTGCTCTTGTTGGGGACTTGTTTGCTCGGGTGTTTGTGCATCTAACATTTGGTTCATCACCAAGCTCATCGAGTTAATCCATTGTGGACAACTTTTCTCCGAATGTTGTTCTTGGTGAAAAGTACAAAAGTGATCCATCCCTATTTCATTAAGATTTAAAACAGCAGAATTATTCACTGGTGGGGTTGGCTGCCCATTGTCTTCTTTTCGTTTGTAGAATGGTTTGAATGGGGGTCTGGAAGAACTTGTTGCTTTATCCTTTTCTAAATCCACGATTTTATTGGAGAGTTTCTGCATCATCTTTATGACACCTTCGATATCTGTTGTGGGTTCCTCTTTATCCCTAGTCAACAAAAAGGGTTTCTTAACAGCTGCTGGTTTTCCTTCTAAATCCAAAGCATGTTTAGCAATACTATCATGTTCTTCTTCTACCTTCTTGGCTTCCTCAAAATTTTCTGTCAAGGTGGGTTTTTTTGTTCTTTTGACGAACATTGCAAGTGGAGATTTAAGAGTTGTTGTATAATATTCTACTAAGCATTCCTTGGTGGGCTTTGTTGCATCACTGAAATTATTTAACAACGTTGTGAATCTCTGATTAAACTCTTGAACCTTTTCATTCTTCTCCATTCTCATAGACAGTAATTCTTTCATGAGAGTAGCTACGGTTTTCTGATTACCATATTTTTTAAGAAAGCATTTTTCAAAGTCTTCCCAACTTGTTATTGAACTAGCCTACAAATTGAAGTACCAGGAAGATACTTTGGGTTCGAAAGTATACGGAAAGAGGCGATAAACCACATCTTCGTGTTCCACGTTCAAAAGGTTTATAGCTAAATAAAAGCTTTTGAGGTGATCTTCAGTAGAGACTCCTTTACTAGGGTCATACTTAGGCAAAACATTTTTTGGGTTCTTAGGCAAATCATGGAATGGTCCGACTACGTTCAATGCTCCTCTGGCTCTCCATGCGGGTACGGCCATGACTCTCGGGGAAGAGCATGGTGGTGAATGCGGTGGTGAGTTAAGAGGAGTATCTCTTGGAGGTTGATCTTCTAGGCCTATAGGGGTCTATGGACTAACTTCGTCGAAAGGTTTGGTGATCTCTTCTAGAGATAAATCTAACAATTCTTCTAGGCTTTGAACAAGGACATAATCTCTTGTGCACTGAGGATTTTTTTGAGATGCTCTAGTTCTGGGTAATAGAGGAACTGTGGTTAATCCTCCAAGACTTCTCACGTATGAGCGGGTATGTCTATTGAATTGATTTACTTCTTCAAAAGGGACAACATACACTACTTCTGACTGTTCTGTTCCAGGGTTAGGATCTTCTTGATTTCTGGATTCCAGATCTGGAAATTTTGGAAAAACTGTTGTGGATGGGTTTTCAGTGGAAATTTTACTAACAAAAGAATCTTTTCCGCTCGCCATGCACTGATGGCCCTCCTTCTAGCACCAAAAAGTAACATAATCATAACTCAAACATCAAATAAACGATATAAGATAACGATATCAAATAAACTATCTAACATGAATAACATTAATCATGCATGAATAAACAATCACATGGCTATACTATGTACCTCAATCAATTAAGCCTTTTGGATCCTCTCGTTTTTTATTGTCTCGAACAACCTCTCGTGCTCTGCATGAGGTAGTAAGTAGCGTACTTTGTTTGATGTCTTCATTGACATTATTTGCAGTTGGATGTTTGTACCAATGATCAAGTACGTAAAGTGATACACCCGTGAACCTGGTATATAATCCATGTATGTGTAGCCATTGCTCTTTGGTCTCTTTCCATCCACTGTAAGATATCCCCCCTGAAAAACCATCGAGCTAGTCAGAAAGGTAATGCCTTCACTATTGGTTAATGATGCGAGGAGGGTTTGCTTCCCCTGGATGCATTGTGCCAACCAATAATTCGTCCCAATTGCACTATCTATCGAGGCGATAACTGCATAGATGTGTCCTACAAAAATGCATGCAGAAATGTTCATATCCCAACAAGTAGTGGTTTGATAACTTGGATAATTACAAAAACAAGGAGGGAATCAGGATATGCATGCAGAAATGTTTACCTGTCTATGCAAGATCAGATATATGATCATATTCATTCGAAATAGAGGATTGGCCTTCCTCTAAATGGATTTTTTCAACAACTGCACGTGGGTCCACTGCAAGTGATACATGATCCCATTCATCAACCCAATCCATTGATTCACACTCATCCCACTCACAATTGCTGCAAGGCCCACAAAAGCAAGCAAGTTTCCACGTCCATATTTCAAATAAGGGGTTGTTTGAGCTTCAAACCGAATGAAATCCATGAGTGCCTTGCATAGTACTACAACTATAAAAACGTGCTCGATCTACATCAACCACATGCTATAAATTTTTGACAACATGTCCTCTACCTGTTGGTCTATGTTGCTCTATGGTTCGATCTGACATTTTTGTAGAGCACCATTGAACTATGGATTTTGCATCCCGAATATGAGGGTCTGTCATGCACCTCATCTCCTCCCTTCGTAGGGCAGTTTTCAGACATGCTCCATCCCCATCATGCTCTCCCTTTCCATGCTTTGGTCTCAAAATAGTTCCATATATGCAGCACATCATAAGCCTTGTGCAAAATACTCAACCACTGGAATACACGTGCATTTTTGAACTGACCTACACAACCATATGACCATATCCAATGTTGATCCATCTGTATACCTCTCTCCTTTAGCTAATCATAGAAAATTCTGAAGCAATGCTGCACATAATGCAGGACGTGGCACCTGACGTCACTGATGTAGAAGTTGGTCTCTTTCAATATTATCCTCATGTCATTGCTGCTCTTTGGTGCATGCCTATACGTGATATGGACCATTATGCTAACTTGGTCTGAATGGCAGTATTGACTTTGGATCTCATTATGTCGCTACAGGGTGTAGTTTTCAACAAAGTCCACAACCGACAATATTGTGCCATTGGGAAAGGTGTCCCTACACTATCTGTACTGTTCATCCTGCCATTGTGCTACATAGACATGCTATACATACTGCTTCGTCTTTTGGTATAATTCCTTCCTGAAATTGCAAATTTGTACCTGGTTCCACAAAACCAAGGGCATTAATACAACGTGACATTTTCAATCTGAATATATATGTACAAATTCAACATGTACAGTATGAAAGTATGCAAAATTAGATTACCTGTGACTTCACCAATGCAATTTTTTTTCTTTCCATCACACTATCTACTTGATATGTTATGTACTTGAAGTTCTGCATTTATACTGACATCCTCCCAAATTCGTGCTCCTCGGTTTCATGGATGCAATTGCTCAATAATGCAAATCCACTGCACCTGGAACATGTCCGATATAAACATGATCTTTTATAATATTTTTGGCCTTCAGGTCTTGGACACATTATGCTATGTATAAATTCTCTAGATGCATTCGGTGGTTGTAACGATGGGCATTCCTGCACAATGTTAGTATGCAAATCAAAAAATATATGTCTATATGTATCATAATAGTACTCAAATTCTACATGGTATCTACAGCAACATGTGTGCGATCAATGCAAATTCTAACATACCAGGGTTTGCATTTTTCAAAGGACCTTTGGCCCAAGTTCAATTGTGTGTGCTCAATCTTGAAACTCTCATAGATTTTTGTTTGTGTCGTGTCAAGGAAGTGCTTGACATGGGGTTCACACCCCTTAACTCCTTTTCTCAACTTTAACACATCTCTTTGATTCGATGATGGTCTAGTGTTATCATGCCAAAACTTTTGTACTAGTTCTTTAACAGCATCAATAAGCTTCACGTCTGAACGAGGTAACCTACCAACAAAGGTCCAACAATATTTTTGGCATGGTGTCTCAAGTTTTTCTCTAATAGCATAATACTTTTGAAGAGTCTTTCTATCTACTTTAAATATTTTACATGTGTGTGATAGCAGGCGACGTTGACTTGTGGATTTGCATACGATCGATTCCGACAGTACATGATGGGCCGCATTAAAATATTTTGTACGAGAATTTTTTCCAATCAAATTAAATGCATACTGTAGATTTCTAACAACATGATCGTTGGCCTCTAAACTTCTAACTACCTTTCTGCCCAAAATTCTCCTAACATGAGCTAGACAATGTAATTTTAACAAAGCCAGAAACAATTGACATTTTGCTGCATCGGTTTTGGATTCAAAAAAATCTTTGATTATCCTGTTACAATGGAAATCAATATTGCATTTGGGAAACTTACCTTCAAGTCCTGAAAATGAACTTTCATCCACATGAATACGTCTGGGAGTTCTTCGTCGTACGCTTGATAGTCGAGGCAAGGGAGTAGGAAAGGAAGTACGAGGCTCGTCACCGGTTTGTTGTGGCCCTTCGTTCACAATTTGGTCTTGCAAGAGAGTGTGTTCGACATGAGTGTGATCTTCTTGGGGAGGTTGCCAATTAACAACTTGTTCAACATCCATCCATTCATGCTCGACATCAAGCAAGATTTGATCGACTTCAACCACTTCGTCATTGCTTGTTGATGGATCTAAGGCACTAACAGCTTGATGTCTACGGTTTTCCATGTACAACCTGGCCTTTTCTCTTATCTCATGCCAGGCATTTTCAGGGGGTGGCTCCTTCCTTCTAGACTTTCTTTTATTATTACATTTGTTTCCCATATTCAATAAATTTTTTAACAAAACAAAAATATCACCCCTGCAAGAATGAACAACAAATAAGATATTAAAACTCGATGTAGCAATTGATTATGTACAACAACATCTAGTGAGAATGTTTTCATATAATCTTAAAAGCTATTGAGAATTCCATAGATATAACAACAACATCACCTTTAGGAGCTCAATTGGATGGTATTGGATGGTAGTATGGGATGTAAGTAGGAGCACATTTCCTACAAAAGGAGAAGCTCCTACTCACTTCATTCTCATGTTTTGGATGGGGGAAAATAGCCCCAAAAGATTACTTGAGTTTGATTCTTTAGGTGTTTGTGTGAGTTATTGTACTGAAATCATGAGGAATTCAAAAAATGTTTGTGTACTAGATGTTGATGTATATGTAACTTCGGAATGTATTTCATCTATGTATTTCATATATATTTATTGTACCCTTATTAGAGATGTGTTATTCCTCTATAAGGAAGTGTTGTCATGTGGATTGACAAGTGTCGCAAGTGTGTGCACTTGCCGATGGGTTATTAGACCACCATGTGTGGGGTCGGCCCTGAAATATATATTATATTATGGATGTATCTAGATAGACAAGTCGGCCCCATAGTGTAACTGGGAAAATAGGTTAAGTATAAATAGAGATCGGGAGATCTCTATTTGTATCATTCGGAAAGTCACACTTCTCTCACTCAGAAAGTGGCGCACTAGTGAGGAGGAGGATCATCTGCTCTAGGAGACTATCTCAAGTGTATTTTGGTTGTACTTTGGTTGAGCCATTGCTCTCTCTATCTCTGAGGAAGTTGTGGGGTTTTTCACCTTAGGGTTTTCCCCACGGAAACTCTGTGTCTCTTATCTCTCTTGTTTTTTATTCTTGTGATGCTTGTCATGCTTATTGTGATTGTTATGCATTGATATACTATATATGTTATTCTCTCAGTAAAGATCCAAGAGTATTGTGAATTAATGCTCAAAATTTAACATGGTATCAGAGCTAACCTGAGAAGAAGACATTTTGCAATGACGGAAACTTGAGTTTCTTGTTTCTTGGGTTTCTCTCCACCGATTTTGGAAAAGCAACATAGTAGATTGACTCTACTCATCAAGGAGAATCTATCTGTCCAATCAGAATTCAATTCTGAGCATTTTTAGATTTGGCCCTAAAAATTAGGGTTTCCACAAAAATAGGAATTTCTGGAATCTAAAGACATAGCTGGAAACTCCTTGCACAAATCGAAGTTTAGAGCTTTGGATTGAGATTTTTGGCTGGGTAAATCTCCAGGAAACTTAAACCCTAATTCAGGGCTCTCCCTAGTGAACTTGAGAGGACAAAAAGGCAAATCTAAAGGGTAAAACTTTGTTGATCTCAAATTCTGAATGCACCAGGCGGATCAGCTCATCAAGGCGCATCTTTCTATCCTTTCAGAAAGTTGAAATTCACATTTTGAATTTTTAGGGTTTTTTCGACAAACCCTAATCCGGGACCAAATCCAGTTTTCAGCATTTCAAGTGGTAAGACCTAAATCTTTTCTATTTCCATTTGAAGTACTCTTTAAGATGTCTCACCACACTAAGCTTGAGGATAAGCTTGAAGGGGCTGATAACTTCCGAGCTTGGAAGTATAGGATTGGGTTAATCCTGGAAGAGAATGAGTTGGACTCATATATAAAAGAAGACATCCCTATCCTAGAGGATGAAGAGGCTAAGGTATTGCATAAGAAGAACTTGGTCAAGGAAAAGAGAATCATTGCTGGTTCTATTAAAGACCATCAGACACCCCATGTGTCTTCTCTAAAGATACCCAAGGAGATGTTTGACTCTTTGACCAAGCTATTTGAAGGGAAGAACATAAATCGGAAGATGACCCTGCGGAACCAATTGAAAGGAGTAAAGTTTCAGAATGGAGAAACCATTCAATATTATTTTTCTAGGGTCTCCCAGATTAAGGAACAATTGGAAGCAGTAGATGAAATAGTGGAGAATGGTGAAGTTGTCATGACCACTCTGAATGGCCTACCTAGGTCATGGGACTCCTTTATTCAAAGAATCTGTGCAAGAAGGAAGTTAGTATCCTTCAACAGATTACGGGAAGAATGCTCACAAGAAGAAGCAAGGCTTGTGGCACGAGAAGAAAAGATGGGGATTGAAGATCAAGCTCTTGTAGCTCACACCAAAAGAAGCAAGCCCAAGAAGGAGTACTCTCGCCACAAGAGATCCTATCAAAAGAATAAGAAGGATCTAAGATGCTTCACATGCAATGAGAAGGGTCACTTTGCTTCATATTGTCCCAAGAACAAAAGGGATAATAACAACAACTCCAACAAGAAGAAGAAGGGCAGCAAAAGAAAGTTCCATGCTCATGCTGCCGAGGATGATGAACCTCCAAAGAAGAAGGCTAGGGAAGAAAGTGATGATAGTGACGATGACTCATCAAGTGAAGAAGAGTATGTTCTAATCTCTGCTCTCATAGGTACTATCTCCCATGGTTGTAATGATTGGTTGATTGATAGTGGGGCTTCCAAACACATGACTGGGTTTAAGGAATCTTTTGTGAATCTATTTGAACATGAATCACCCCATAAGGTGAAACTTGGGGATGATTATCAATACCCAATCAAAGGAAGTGGTGAAGCCTCCTACAACCTAGATTCTGGAAAATCTTTGAAGATGAAAGAAGTACTTTATGTACCTGGGCTCAAGAAGAACTTACTCTCCATCTCTGCTTTGGATGCAAAAGGTATGAGGGTTGCATTTATGGATGGCCAAGTCCTAATGTGGCCAAAGGGAAAGACCATAGATGATGCAGTAGTGATTGGAGAGCAAGAGGGACGTTTGTATAAATTGAAGGGACAACCTGAACATGCCATGGTGCATGAATCCATGGAGCCAAGTGAACTTTGGCATAGAAGACTTGCTCATATGCACTATAGGGCACTTCCAATTGCAAGCAAGGATGTAGAGGGTCTTCCTGAAATCAAGACCAAACATGAAGGTGTTTGCAAAGGATGTGCAAAAGGTAAGAATACTAAGAAGGCTTTCCCCAGCAGTGAGAGCAAGGCAAAAGATATCCTGGAAATCATCCACTCAGATGTATGTGGTCCTATGTCATCCAGTTCTCTAAGTGGGTATGTTTACTATGTCTCATTTATTGATGACTTCTCTAGGAAGACTTGGGTATACCTCTTGGAGAACAAAGATGAGGTGTTTGATAAGTTCAAGGAATTCAAAACCTTGATGGAGAATCAAACTGACAAGAAGATCAAAACATTCGGATCCGACAATGGTGGAGAATTCACCTCAGGTGACTTCAAGAAGCTTTGTAGTGATTCAAGGATTAAGAGGGAGTTGACTGCTCCTTATAATCCTCAACAGAATGGACTTGCAGAAAGGAAGAACAGAACTATCATGGAAGCAGCAAGGGCAATGTTGCATGACCAGGATCTACCTATGCATCTATGGGCAGAAGCAACTAGAACAACTGTATATGTGCAGAACACAACACCCCACAAGATATTGGACAACAAGACACCATAAGAGGTCTTTTCTGGTAAGAAACCTGAAGTTAGCCATCTCAGAATATTCGGTTGTCTAGTATACACTCATGTCCCAAAGGAAAAGAGGACTAAACTAGATCCTTCAGGAAAGAATGGTATCTTTGTGGGTTATAGTGAAAGCTCGAAGGCTTACAGAATATACTTTCCAGGGTTCAAGAAGATTGATGTCAGCAGGGATGTAACATTTGATGAAAACTCAGCATTCATCAAATCAAGGAAAGCACCTATCGAAGTTTATGAAGAACCTAAGGAAACTAGATTTCAAGACACTTCCATGACTGAAGCAGTTCGAGAAGTTGTTCATGAGTTTGAAGATCCGCAAGAACCCGTAGATCCACCCCGTGAGGATAACTCTCACAAGAGGAAACCTGCATGGGCTAGAGAGCTCATTTAAGATGCAAAAAGATTTGGCATTCCAAAAGAAGAGCACAGAGCAAAGAAGAGAACTAGATCACATACCAGCTATGTTGCTTTACTCTGTGACATTATGAACAAAGAGCCTTCTAGTTATGAAGAAGCAGCGGAAAAGAAAGAATGGAAGGATGCCATGGTTGAGGAATACCAATCAATAATGAAGAATGATGTTTGGGATGTTGTCCCAAGACCTAAAGAGAAGTCTGTTGTGACTTCCAAATGGATCTACAAAATCAAGCATGCTGTAGATGGCAGTGTAGACAAATACAAGCCAAGATTCGTAGCTCGTGGCTTCTCTCAGAAAGAGGGAATAGATTATGAAGAAACTTTTGCACCTGTAGCCAGGTATACTTCCATCAGAACAGTACTTGCCCTGGCTGCAGCTATGAAATGGAAAATACACCAGATGGATGTCAAGACTGCTTTCTTGAATGGTGTAGTTGAAGAGGAAGTATATGTGGAGCAGCCACTCAGTTTTGAAATACATGACAGGGAGTCATATGTGTGCAGATTGAAGAAATCCTTGTATGGCTTGAAACAAGCTCCCATAACCTGGTATGGTAGGATGGATAGTTTCCTATCTAGTTTGGGCTTTACCAAGAGTAAAGCGGATTCCAACCTTTACTACAAGGTTGAGGAAGGGAATCCTGTGATTCTACTCCTGTATGTGGATGACTTATTTGTAACAGGAGATGACAGATTGATTGCAGATACTAAGAGGAAGCTTGCTGCCGAGTTCGATATGAAAGATTTGGGAATGATGCATTATTTCCTAGGTATGGAGGTGTGGCAGAGTGCAGGTGGGATCTTCCTTGGTTAAGGAAAGTACATAGTAGATATCCTAAAGAGATTCGGGATGATGTATTGCAAGGCCATGGCCACACCTATGGCATTGAATCTGAAGCTTCTATGTGATGCTTCATCTGAGCTGGTTGATGTCTCTATGTATCGTCAGATGATTGGGTCCTTGATGTACCTGACGAACACGAGACCAGATATTTGTTTTGCTGTGAACACATTGAGCCAGTTCCTGACGGATCCGAGGAGTGTTCACCTGGTTGCTGTAAAGCATGTTCTGAGGTACCTGAAGGGTACAATGGATTATGGGCTCAAGTATGAAGCAAATCAAAAGTTTAACCTGCAGGGTTATGTTGATTCAGATTGGGCTAGCAGTGCTGCAGATAGGAAGAGCACATCTGGATGCTGCTTCAGTATAGGATCAAGTGTGATCTCTTGGTTTAGTAGGAAGCAGTCCTGCGTAGCATTGAGTACAGCTGAGGCAGAGTATGTTGTAGCCTGTTCAGCTAGTTGTGAGGTAGTATGGCTACGGAAGCTACTGTTTGAGTTATTTGATCTCCCGTTGGATGCTACTGGTATCTTTTGTGATAACTAGAGTTGTGTGAAGTTGTCTGAGAACCCAGTGTTTCATGGCAGGTCGAAACACATAGAGATCAAATATCACTATATCAGGGATATGGTGTAGAGAGGAGCTGTGAAGCTCCTGTACATTGCGACGGATGAGCAGATTGTAGATGTGCTGATGAAGCCACTAGCCAGGGTGAATTTTGAGTACTTCAGGGAGAGGCTTGGCGTTCTTCAGATTGACGACACTTAGAGGAAGAAGTGATAGACACATTTGCTAAAGCCATTCCAAGCATGTTGGAAGGAGGATCCTTCACATGGATGTGGATGTAAGCGTTGGATGATGAGCATCAAGATGATGTTCTGGTTTCTGCTTTGTATGATCAGTTGGATCATTTTTATATGTATGTATGCATCACGTTGGATGCTAGATATGATCAGTTGGATCATTTATATGTATATGTATGTACGCATCATGTTGGATGCTGGATATGATCAGTTGGATCATTTATATGTATGTATGCATCATGTTGGATGATGGATATGATCAGTATGATCATTTGTATGTATTTTGTATATGCATCATGTTGGATGCTTGGACCATGTATCTGTATATGTATCAGGTGGATACATTGTATGATCTGGTGGATCATGTATGGTGATATGTATCATGTATTTGTATTTGTCTCAGGTGGATACACTGTATGATCAGGTGGATTGTGTATGATGATATGTATTAGGTAGATACTTGGTATGCATCAGGTAGATGCATTGTATGATCAAGATGATCATGGATGACGAGCTTCAGGATGTTGCTCCAGATGACATGCAGCAGGATGTTGCAGTGATGATGATCAGGATGATCATGTGTACATCAGGATGATGTATGGTGAGTATGAGGTTGATACTCTACGGCCGTGGATCAGGTTGTGCAGATGAGCATATAATTTGGCCATGGGATATTTGCAGATAGTCTTTCGAGGTTTTGCCTATAGCATATAATTTGGCCCTAGGATATCTGGAAAATGCTCTTTCGAGGTTTTGCTCTGGGAGGACATATAATTTGGCCCTAGGAGATCTGCAGATAGTCTTTCGATGTTTTTCCTATGGCATATAATCTGGCCCTGGGATATCTGGCAGATGCTCTTTCGAGGTTTTGTCCTATGGCATATAATATGTCCCTGGGAGATCCGATAGGTTGAGCTATGTCCTCGTAATAAGTCCTGGGATTCTCTTGCGAGGTTTTTCCATGACCACATATAATCTGTCCATGGGAGATCCTATAGGTAGAGTTGTGTGCTCGTAACAGCCTGGGATGCTCTTGCGAGGTTTTCTGGTGACCACATATAATCTATCCCTAGGAGATCCTATAGGTAGAGCTGTGTGCTCGTAACAGCTTTGGATGCTCTTGCGAGGTTTTGTGGTGAGGTCACATATAATATGGCCCTGGGAGATCCTATAGGTAGAGCCATGTGCTCGTAACAGCTTGGGATGCTCTTTCAAGGTTTTGTGACGCACGTAATAAGTCTTGAGGATTCCACAGTATGGCCAGTGATGATGAAGACCTGCAGGTGGTGGGCCTACATCCAGTATGAAAAAGGACTGTCTCTGTAGAACTTCCTATGACGAGTAGAGTTAGAGATTGGTTGAGATAGCAGCAGCAGTGACGATGATGATGACGATGCATCGATGACGATGATCCCGAGAAGAAGACTTGTCTAGCAGATCTGTGTCGAGAAATACCTTCCTAGTTAAGAGGGAGAGTTGATGTATATGTAACTTCGGAATGTATTTCATCTATGTATTTCATATATATTTATTGTACCCTTATTAGAGATGTGCTATTCCTCTATAAGGAAGTGTCGTCACGTGGATTGACAAGTGTCGCAAGTGTGTGTACTTGCCGATGGGTTATTAGACCACCATGTGTGGGGTCGGCCCTGAAATATATATTATATTATGGATGTATCTAGATAGACAAGTTGGCCCCATAGTGTAACTGGGAAAACAGGTTAAGTATAAATAGAGATCGGGAGATCTCTATTTGCATCATTCGGAAAGTCACACTTCTATCACTCAGAAAGTGGCGCACTAGTGAGGAGGAGGATCATTTGCGCTAGGAGACTATCTCAAGTGTATTTTGGTTGTACTTTGGTTGAGCCATTGCTCTCTCTATCTTTGAGGAAGTTGTGGGGTTTTTCACCTTAGGGTTTTCCCCACGAAAACTCTGTGTCTCTTGTCTCTCATGTTTTTGATTCTTGTGATGCTTGTCATGTTTATTGTGATTGTTATGCATTGATATACTATATATGTTATTCTCTCAGTAAAGATCCAAGAGTATTGTGAATTAATGCTCAAAATTTAACACTATATGGAGTTATGTGATTATGAAAGCTTATTGGTGGTGATGCAAGCAAGTTTTTTTTATT